>PVKH010029279.1:0-12680 GCA_004027955.1 Chaetophractus vellerosus | reverse complement strand
AGGTCCTGAAGGCACAAGTAAGTTACATGAGGAAGTAGCCCAAATGCCCATGGTCACCACCCCTGCCGTGTTACCATCTCTTTCCCAGTCCACAGCTTTGGACTCTTGGGGAGTCCCTTACAATCAGCTGACTGAGAATGAGAAAACTTGGGCCTGGTTTACAGAAGGATCTGCACGATATGCAGATATCACTCGAACTTGGACAGCTGTGGCACTGCAGCCCTTTTCTGGGACATCCTTGAAGGATAGCAGTGAGGGCAAATCCTCCCAGTGGGCAGAACTTTGAGCAGTGCACTTAATTGTTCATTTTGCTTGGAAGAATAAATGGCCAGATATGCATTTGTAAACTGATTCATGGGCTGTTGCCAATGGTTTTCCTGGATAGTCAGGGACTTGGAAGGAAAATGATTGGAAAATTGTTGACAAGGAGGTGTGGGGAAGAGGTATGTGGATAGACCTTTCTGAGTGGGCAAAAAACATGAACATATTTGTGTCCCATGTGAATCCCCATCAGACGGTGACTTCAGCAGAGGAAGAGTTTAATAATCAAGTGGATAAGATGACCCACTCTGTAGCTAATGCTCAGCCTCTTTCCCCAGCCACTCCTGTCAATGCCCAATGGGCTCATGAACAAAGTGGCCATGGAGGTAGGGATGGAGGATATGCCTGGGCTCAGCAACATGGACTTCCCCTTACCAAGGCTGACTTGGCTACAGCCACTGCTGATTGTCCAATCTGCCAGCAGCAGAGACCCACAGTCAGCCCCAGATATGGTACCATTCCTTGAGGTGACCAGCCTGCTACCTGGTGGCAGGTTGACTACATTGGGCCACTTCCACCATGGAAGGGGCAGCGATTTGTTTTAACTGGAATAGACACATACTCTGGCTATGGGTTTGCATTTCTGGCAGTCCTTCTTCTAAAACTACCATCTGTGGACTTGCCAAATGTCTGATCTACCGCCATGGCTTTCCACACAGCATTGCCTGTGATCAGGGAACACATTTCACAACAAATGATGTGCAGGAATAGGCACATGCCCATGGAATTCACTGGTCTTACCATGTTCCCCATCACCCTGAACTAGGTGGATTAATAGAACGGTGGAATCTCTTGTTGAAGACTCAATTACGGTGCCAACTAGATGGCAATACCTTGCAGGGCTGGGGCAATATTCTCCAGGAGGCTGTGTGTGCTCTAAATCAGCATCTTCTCTATAGTGCTGTTTCTCCCATAACAAGGATTCATAGGTCCAGGGATCAAGGGGTGGAAATGGGAGTGTCACCACTCACTATTACGCCTAGTGATCAATGTGGAAAATTTTTGCTTCCTGTCCCTGCAACCTTAAGCTCTGCTGGTCTACAGGTTTTAGTCCCAAAAGGAGGAGTGCTGCTGGCAGGGAACACAATGATGATTCCATTGAACTGGAAATTAAGATTGCCACCTGGCCACTGTGGGCTCCACTTACCTGTGAATCAACAGGCAAAGAAAGGAATTACTCTGCTGGCTGGGGTGATTGATCCTGATTATCAAGGGGAAATAGTACTACATCTACATAATGGGGATAAAGAAGAGTTTGCCTGTAATGCAGGAGATCCTCTAGGGTGTCTCCTATTACTGCCATGGCCTATGATTAAAGTCAATGGAAAATTGCAACAAACCAATTCAGACAGGGCTAACAATGCCCCAGAATCTTCGGGAATGAATGTTTGGGTCACCCCACCAGGCAAAGAACCACGGCCAGCTGAAGTGCTTGCTGAAGGTAACGGGAACATGGAATGGGTAGTGGAAGAAAGTAGTGATAAATATGAACTCCAACCATGTGACCAGTTACAGAAATGAGGACTGTAATAGTCATTAACCCTTCTTCCTTGTTTCATTATGAGTATGACTGTATATGTACACAAAATGAATTTTTTGTTTTCTTCCCCAACCTTTTCCCCTATCATATGAAAAGTTGCATTAATTTCATGTCATAATATTTAAGGATGTCAAGTTTAAGAGTGAATATTGCCCAAGGTCTTGCACCATATTCTGTATGGAATTAATGTGTTCCCGTTTGTGCACAGGGGCATTAAACATTTTTAGGTGAAAATATATATCTATACTTGTATGTTATTGTTTTTACTTACAGACTAAGTATGGTTTAGGGTAATGTGTATGGTTGCCGAGTTGACAAGGGGTGGACTGTGATGGTAAGGTTAATGTGTCAACTCGGCCAGGTAACTGTGTACAGGTATTAGGTCCAGCACTGGGCTAATTGTAATACAAGAGCATTTATGGACTTTGATCACCAGTGAATTTACTGCATGGATGGCTGATTACATCTGCATCAATCAGGGAAATTGGATCAAGAATGGATGATGCTTTTATCCAATCAGTTGACTGCCATAAAAGGTAAGTGATTTCAACATTCAGAGAATTTCCAGCTCATCGTTTGACAGCCAGCTTCTTCCAGAAACTCATCAAAGGCCATTCACCAATCTTTCATCGGAGCCCCTGGCTTGCAGCCTGACTGCGGAACCTGGACTTGTGCCTCCCCACGGTCACGTGAGAGACTCTTATAAAATCTTATATTATTGACAGACATCTCCTGTTGATTCTGTTTCCCCAGAGACCCTGACTGATACACTTGGGAACCAGGTGCTCAACCACTTGAGCTACATCCACTCCCCACATGTTTACAGTAAGATCATTTGCAGAGCCTTTGGGTTTATTTAATATATCAAATAATGGCCAACACCTTATTTTTTTTTACTAATGTTGTTTAATATAATGCTGAAATATATAAAGGGAGAAGCATATGGTAATTTTTCTTTTCTCATCTGCATTTATGTGTGTATGTGTGTTATCAGTCATATTTATTTTAATATTTCCTACTTGGACTTTATAATTGTTTTGTTATATATTTTAAATATATCTTTTAAATTTTCACTATGTTAAATATAGAAGTTTGAATATATTTTAATTTGTTTTTACAGGAATATAATAATTAAATTTATTAAAGTAAATATAGTAATTGTTAGTACTAAAACTAGAAAAGAAAAATATATCAATGAAAGAGAATAGAACCTTAAGGGTTCTATGGAACAAAAGCTAAAGCTTATATTTATACTTTATCATTTAAATGAAAACTCAGAATATTTTGAAATCTTAGACTTTACATTTTGTCATCTTCTTTAATCCTTTACTTTATGAAATTTTGTGCTTGTTTCCTATTTTCCTATTTATGTAGGCCTTCTATATTGTCAAGTGTTTCTTTAAATTTTATTTTGCTTTTTTATTATTGTATTATATATTAAGAGCATATGACTTCTCAGGAAATAATTTTAAATCAAATTCCACATTTCATTCTTCACTGTTCTCTATAACAACACCATCCAATAAAAGTTTCCATGATAATGGAAGTATCTGTCCCATCCATTACAGTAATCACAAGCCCGTTAATGCTATTGAACACTTGCAATGTCACTAGTATGACTGATGAACTGAATTTTTAAATTTTATTTCATGTTAATTCAAATTTATATAGCTACCTGTGGCTAGTGGTTTCCATACTGGACAGTGCTGTTCTAAATATATTCATCTATAAGTAGATAAATCAGTACTTCTACATTACTTTTTCTTACTGTTATAATGTTTTATATACTTAATCATCCATAATTTGATATTATGGAAATTAAAAACTGTGATCTAGTCATCATAATGATTAATTATCATGGCTAATAATTATTACACACCGTAGTTGTGGGGATTAAATCATGTCCTCCACAAAAGGCATGCTTAAGTGAACTTATTGCATAGCATTTGTTTTAGCATTAGGAAACTAAAATAGTATTTAATAAGGAAGTAGGTACATTTGCATTATGTAAATATTGATTATATGGAATGATGTTCACACTGGAGTGTTAGAAATAAGAACAAATTGCCCAACAGTATTCATATTTCAATAACATTCCCGCAAATAATAAAAATTTATCTGCATACTTATTTGTGAGACTGTCTTTCTGTGTGGTTTTCTATATATTGGAAAAGAAAAATAATAAAAGAAACTGCTGTTTGCTGATGCCAGGTTTGGAAGAGAAGATTATGTGGGACAGACTGTAAGGTGGCGCCTCAAATCCCTGACTCCTGGCATCCATGTTTTTACATAATCCTCTTCCCTTAGGTGTGTCAAGACATGTGACTTGCTTCTAACAGATATAATATGGCAGAGGTAACAATATGCATGTGATTGTGTTTTTCTTACTCTTTATAATATAGGGTAGAAGGTCTTGTCTGATTTGCTTGCAGCTATACCCACTGAGGACTCCATACTATAGGTTCTCAACTGATATTTGTTGAAAAAATGTAAATATAGCAAATTATTTTTAACTGAATAAATATCATGAAAATATCTGGATTTTTGGCTTTTAAAGGAGACTCTCCCTTGCTGGCTTAAAGAAACATATGCTATGTTGTGACTTTCCCTACATAGGAGGCATAAAACTGAGTGACTTTCCCTACATAGGAGGCAAAAAACTGAGGGCAGTATCTACACACAGCTAACAAGAAATAGAGGTAGCCAGCAACCCCAGGAGCTTGGCAGCAGATTCTTTCCCACTCTAGACTCAGAGAAGGAACCTGCTCTGGCCACCATCTTGATTTTATCACTAGCTGGTTACAAAATCAAGAAACAGAAATCTAGGGGAGTTGAATATAGACACAGATAAGGTATAGAAATAAAATTTTGGAATTTACCTCTGTAGATGTGATAAATGAAATTATACAAGCAGATAAGATTAGCATTGAAAGGAGTTTAATTGGGAAGAAGCAAAAAGCTTTCACATATCTTCATTTATAATTTCAACCTCATATTGTCAATAAAATTAGATAATAAAGACAAGAATAAACAAGAAATGCATTATAGAGACTGAATTAAAATAATGTGACAACAGCAAATAGACATTTGGAGAGGGCTTTGTTCAAGGGAAATCAAGGAAGAAAGAGGAATCAAGAATATGTAAAATTACATGATTCAATAATATAACCTTTTCTAGTAATTTTCATTTTTGAGCCTCTGTAGCAGTTTGGTATTATTTGTGAATTTCAAAAATAGATATTGGATTACGTTTGTAAATTGGTCTTTTCCTCTGGGTACATTAGATTGTATTGGATTCAGAGGTTTTACTCTTGATTAAATTATGATTGAGGCTTTGATTGGGCCATGTCAGTAGGAGGTTGTGTCCCTGTATTAGTCAGCCACGGGGGTGACTTTTGAAATATACCAAAATTGGTTGGTCTTTATAAGGGGTATTTATTTGGGGTAGAAGCTTACAGTTACCAGGCCACAAAGCATAAAGTTCTTCCCTCACCAAGGTCCATGTGTTGGAGCAAGACAGCTACCAACATCTCCAGGGTTCAGGCTTCCGGGTTCCTCTATTCCCGGGGCTGCGTTTCTCTCTGGGTTTAGCTTCTGCTTCCTCCACAAGTTCAGCTGTAGACCATGAAGCTCTCTATGCTTTGTGTCTCTCCACAAGGCCAGCTGTAGACTATTGGGCGAACAGCTCACTCCAACATCAGAACTGCTTCTCAAATCTGCTTCTCTCATCACTGCTGCCTTTTGTCTAGCCTTTTATACTTGAGACCACGCCCACTGAGGGGTGGGGCTCAACATCCCACTGATGTGGCAGTTAAGGCTCTAATCATAACTTAATCATGTCCAGATGAACAGATCAGTTTACAAGCATAATCCAGTTTATATTTTTGGAATTCATAATTAAATAAAACTGTCAAACCATTACAGTCCCCATACCTTTGATGGGAGGGGTCTCACAGAGAAAATGACAAGGCAGAGGAGTTAGTTGGAGTTTTAATGATGGAGCCCTAGAAAGTAAACACACAGGAGAAGAACTCAGAGGAATAGAGACAGCTCCATAGATACAGCAGAGGCCCCGAGAAGAGAGATGAGCCGTTCGCCTGATAGTTTACAGCTGGCTTTGTAGAGAGAGCAGAGCAGATGAGCCTGGAAAGAAAGGAGCCCCAGGTGAGAGAGGAGTCTTTTACCACCCTACAGCTGATATTGGAAGAAGCTGGGACCACGGAGCCCTAGAGAAGAGGAAGTCTGGACTCTTGCAGATGTCGACAGCCATCTTGTTCCAACACATGGCAACAGACTTGGTGAGGGAAATAACTTACACTTTATGGCCTGGTAACTGTAAGCTTCTACTGCAAATAAATACCCTTTATAAAAGCCAACACATTTCTGGTATCTTGTATCAGCACCCCTTTGGCTGACTAATACAGCCTCCTAACTATTCCTTCTCTGGTAAAGAGAGTCAGAGATTAAAACTTTGAGCCCAGGTAAGCATGGAAAGCTTGCTAACCACGTAATGTGAGGAAAGGCTTATTCCAATTCCTTCATTAATCAATCAATTTGTTTATAGTAGGAGTAAAGAATTTAGTTAGAAGACTGATGGCTTTATGCTAAAGGAGAGCTGAAACTTTTTAGTAAAACTATTCTGTGATTTTGGCATCTAATGTCATAGTATTTTTCCCTACTCTGCCTGTAGTCTTCAATTAAAATATTACACCTTAGTTTCTATTCTACTCAAGTTAAATTTGTTCTGACATAACTTTGTAAAAAGTGGTAGTCACATCAGTTCTTATGGTTTAACACTAATGTAATGACATTAGTTTTACTCTTTATTTTAAAAATAGTGTTTACGAAAATGAAAAATCAATTCTGGCAGTAAAATAGTTTTATATATAAATTTTTCATACTTAAAGTTTAAATGTATTGAGAAGTAATAGAAAATACTCCAGACCTCAAATATATTTACAGTCTCTGACAGAGAAGCCTATGAGAGAAGATGTACAGACTTGGTCCCTGCCAATATTTGGGAAAAGTTATTCTGAAACTATTTTGGCTCCATAACACCAAATATCCTTGATAAAACACAGCACATATCCTACTAAATGCACACCTGAATCTATAAAAAAGTTCCCAGAGGTTGTAAATCATTGAAAGCTGGAATCCAGTGTGATAAATTAGTGCTTAAAATTGGGAGTACCTAAGGACTTTTCATAATTTCCAAAACCTAGAGATTTGAGTTTTAATAGCTGCCATGGATCCAGGGTGGGGGTGGGGGACTACTCAAAGTGGGGAATTGGTACAAACTTCCCTTCATGGAATATCTATTAATAAACATAATTGTTATTATTAATACTGAATTTGAAAGTTCAAAGTATACAGTTAAATATCTGATTAGACACAATACAAGCACATTAGAAATAAAATATAAATTAAATTTTAAATAATATGATACAATGACTTCCCAACATATGGTCACTATGGTTCCAGAAGAATGGTAAGAGGTGATAGACATGAAGCTGATGAATACAAAGAAATACACACTTAGATTCATCATAATTAGACTCTAAATCATCAAATAGAACCAAAAACGGATAAAGGTAACCAAGGAGGAATGCCGATAGACTTTCAAAAGAGAGAAAATTTTGAATTAATAAAATTAAAACAGATGACAAAATTTTTGAAAAAGAAATAGAGAAAGCATGAAATAATGTGGCAAAAATAATTCCAAATACATTATTCAGTTTTTAAAACTCCAATCATATACAATGTACAAAGAACACACTAAAGCATAAGAATATAGAAGGAATATTTTTAAGAGGAAACGTTTATATTTGGCAATTCATGTTTTAAAAAAAGAGAACTTATCTTAATAAGTGTCTGATAAAGTAGATTTTTTCCTCAAAATAATTAAATATAAAAGGGCCACTATGTATTTAAACAGGTCAAACTTACCAAGAGTATATAAATAATCCAAGCAAGTGTACTGCTAATAATATACATAAAGCAAAATGATGTAACTACCAGTAGTACTCAAAATACCATTTTAGTGGGGGATTTTATCATCATCATCTTCTCTCAAGTATTGGAGATAAAACAGACAAAAATAAGTAATAACATAGGAAATTTGAAAAACCCTCAAGTTTAAGCCAATGGACATTCTTAAAATATTACATATAAACTGGAGAATATGCATTATTTTCTGATATACATTTGGCATTAAAATAACTATACACTAGACTAAAAATTGCTTTTAACAATTTTCAAAGAATCAGAATCACATAAGTTATTTAAAAATATCAGAAAAGAATAAAAACATACGTAGAAATTTACAGATGTTTTTTAAATTAAAAATTGGAACAAGAAAATTATACTACTAGTAAAAAAACTGGTCATTACTGACATAATTAAAGGGATATTTACAGGGAAATTTAAAGATATTGTTTTGGAGTCTTAGAAAAAAGAAATACAGAAATCACAGACAAACAAATAAGAAAATTCTTCACCTCTCAATCTCTCTATGCTTCCCCACCTATACGTAGCTCATGTTTTTGGCTATTCAATCCAAAGTGTATAACCAATGGCTTTTAGTATAATCATCTCAAAATTTTAGAACAATTTCATTACTCCAAAAAAGAAAGACTCCACACCCCTTAGCATTCCTTCCTCAGATCTATATAACAACTAATCTCACTTCTTCATTTTAAATTGATTTATATTTACATTTTATATAAATGGAATCATAAAATATATGATACTCTGTGTCTGGTCTCCATCACTCAGTATAATGTGTTTTTTTTAAATGATATTAACATTTTCTAGTATTAATGTAAATTTGTTCTGCTTCAAAGAAAAAAAGTCTTATATATGCAGTTCTATCCATATTCATATTTCCCATAATATATTTATATTTCACATAATATACTTAGTTCATAATAGGGCACTCATACAGTATTTGTCCTTTTGTGTCTGGCTTGCTTCAATCAACATAATGTCCTCCAGGGTCATACATGCTGTCATATGTTTCACGACTTCATTTCTTCTTACTGCTTAATAATATTCTATCGTGTGTATACTCTACAATTTGTTTATCTATTCATCAGTTGGTAGACACTTGGGTATCATGAGTAATGCTGCTATGAACATCAGTGTGCAGATATCTATTCATGTCACTGCTCTCAGTTCTTCTGGGTATATACCTCGAAATGGTATTGCCAGGTCCCATGGCAAGTCTACTTTCAACTTTGCACTGCCAAACAGAACTCCATAGTGTTGTACCATTGCACATTCCCACCAACAGTGAATAAGCATTCCTATCTCTCCACATCCTCCCCAAAATTTACAGTTTTCTGACTTTTTAATAGTGGCCAGTCTAATATGTGTGAAAGATATCTCATTGTAGTTTTGATTTGCATTTCCATAATCACTAGTGATGTTGAACATTTTTCCATGTGTTTCTTTGCCATTTGTATTTCTTCTTTGGATAGTTGTCTTTGCAAGTCTTTTGCTTATTTTTTAAACAGATCCTTTGTCTTTTATGGTTGAATTCTATGATCTCCTTATATATCATTGATATTAAATGCTTATCAAATATGTGATTGCCAAATATTTTCTCCCATTTAGTCAGCTGCCTTTTTCACCCGTTTGACATTGTCCTATGAGGTGCACAAGTGCTGAATTTTGAGGAGGTCCCATTTATCTATTTTTGCTTTTGTTACTCATCCTTTAGGCATGAATTTTAAGAAACTACTGCCTACCACAAGATCTTGAAGATGTTTTCCTACATTTTCTTCTGTAGTTTTATGGTTGTTGTTTTTACATTTAAGTACTTGATCCATTTTGAGTTAGTTTTTGTATAAGGTGAGAGATAGGGGTCTTCTTTCTTTCTTTTGGATATTGGTATACAGTTCTCCCAGCACCATTTGTTGAATAGACTGTTTTGCCCCGGCTGGGTGGGCTTCATAGCCTTGTCAAAAACCACTTGACTGTAGATGTGATAGTCAATTTCTGAGTTCTCTATTTGGTTCCAAAGGTCAATCTGTCTGTCCTTTTGCCAGCACTATGCTGTTTTTACCACTGTAGCTAAGTAACCTGCTGTTTTGGGTTGCAATGCTCTGTAGATGTCTGTTAGGTCTAGTTCATTTATCATATTATTCAAGTTCTCTGTTTTTTATTTACCCTCTGTCCAAATGTTCTATCCAATACTGAAAGTGGTGTATTGAAATCTCCAACTATTATTGTAGAGATATCTATTTCTCCCTTCAGCTTGGCCAGTGTGTGCCTCATGTATCTTGGGGCACTTAGGTTAGGTGCATACATATTTGCTGCTTTGGATCATAGTGTATAGTTCTTTTAATGTGCTTTTGGATTTATAAACCACATTACTATTTATTTATATTGGATTGACCTAAAATCTCTGTTTCTGGAAATGTTTTTGTACTTCTGTTAGCAGTTCCTATAATTTTCCTAGAAACTGAGCAATGTATTATATAACAAAGCCACTGAAATAAGGGGAAAAGTCAATTTTCAGATTCCACAATCATTGATAATAGAAATCCAATAACACATCTAAACTCACTAATATATTTCAATTTAATTCATCAGCTAGATTGTGGTTGATGTTGCAAGGAATACAATAATTGAAAAAAGCATACTCTCATCCCATACAATTCCTAATTTTTAATTGATGCTAAAGTCCTGTTAGGTCTTGGTTAATGGTACACTATACATATTGTCACCTGCACATTCCCAGTCCTAAAACACACACACACTACAACACATGTCTCATGCCAGAGGAATACCAAGGAAGTATATTGGAAAGAAAAGCTCATTCATTATATCTTGTACTTCTCATGTACACTTGCATATATTTCTTAATGCCTTTTCCCACACTAGCTCTGAGCTCCATAAAGACAAGGACTTTGGTCGCAAAATCTTCATTGCCTGGCACACAGTAGTTTATTAAAAATATGTGTTCTCTGGTTAGTTATTATTCTCCATAACAATTAGTTTGCTTTTATTCACAATTACTGTGAATATTAAAACTGGATACCTCTAGCAAAGAATAAAAATATCACATTTGTTTAATGTACCTTCTCCCTTGTATTTTAATTCCTACCCTCCTGTCTCTACTCTACTTCTTCACCACTATGCCTCCTAAATTTAATAATTTAATACACAGATTCTCAATACTCTTCTTGGAATAAACAGCAAGTATATAAAAATATAAACAAAATAAATAAATCAACAAAACTGCAACTGGTATTAGAAAATCTGCTCTTGGCAGAGTACAAACACAAAGTGGTTTTATTTGTCTTCAATCACTGCTTTTGGGGATATTTAGTGTTTGGTATTCAGTTTTGAACTTTTGGCTAAAATTTCAAGGAAATAGTAATAATCCCTTTCAAAATCCTATTAGAATGTGAATATTCTCACTGACCTGATTTTGTGATAATCAGGGTAGGCTAAACATTTGCTGTATTAGAAACCATGCGTGTTACCCCAGACGCAGTTTTTCTTCCTAGTCCTGGTTTTTAGAATCCTGGTGATAAACTAAGCCTGATTTATTATATGACCATCCTGCATGGGAAAACACTGTAACTTTGGGTATCTTTGGTCAACCTTAAGAGACATAGCATGGGGACAAATGTGGCTCAGGTGGTTGGGAGTCCATCTCCCATATGGAGAGACCTGGGTTTGATCCCCAGGAACTCCTGGTAAAAATTCAAAACAGAAAAATATAGAAGGCATGTGGGCCACCAGGCCCCATGTGCGGGTGCACCACCAGGTCCCGTGCATGGGTGCATTGCCAGGCCCCACGAGCAGGTGAGCCACCAGGCCCCATGTGTGGGTGCACCATCAGGCCCTGCAAGCCAAGCAGCAAGATGATGACATAACAGGACAGTGACACAAGGGAGAATCAAGATGAGATGTGCTGAAAAACCAGGAACTAAGGTGGCACAGGTGGTAGGATGCCTCTCCCCCACATCAGATCTTCCGTGGATCAAATCCCAGTGAAGACAGGAGAAGAAAGATGAGAAGAGAGGGCAGGAAATGGACACAGAGATTTGCCCAGTGAATGGACAAAGAAACAGCAAAAATGGGGGGAGTAAAAATGGATAAAAGTAAATAAATAAATAAATCCTTAAATAAATGTTTAGGGGAGGAAGATACAGACTATAGTTAATAATAATATTTTGATGATGCTCTTTCATGATTTGTTAACAAATGTTTCACAACAATGGAGGGTGTTTGGGTGTGGGGTGGTGATGTGTGGGAACCCTGTATGATGTTATGCATGTTTGTTTTGTAAGTTCACAATGTTTACTGAACACTTATAGTTTATGTATTTTCATGTATGAATGATATACTTCAATAAATTATTTAAAAAATAGAATAAAGTAAAAAAAAAACCTATCAGATTTTAAATACTTACTAAGTAAATATCAAAGACATTTTATGTCCTAAAACAGAAAGGAATATAGTGCTTAGAAAATAAATAAAATGTGTCATTAGATGAATGATTTCAGTGCAAATTTTAATTAGAAATTTAAAAAGTAGATTTCCTGCTTTGCTTTTTCAGATGATGCTTAAATTGACTTAAACTGAAAGAAGACAAGCAAACACATGCTTCCCTTGATCCCACACAATTTCCAGTCACCACTAGAATTCATTATTCCCATTTTTGGCCAAATTTCAATACAAGCTATCTATTATGTTTTCTTTAATTTTTCACAAATATTTCTACTGTTAAAATAATTTTAATAAAATACACAGGTTTCAACCAAGGAAACATGAGTATTTTAAATATGGAAGTAATAAAACTTCA
>PVKH010029278.1:0-12686 GCA_004027955.1 Chaetophractus vellerosus | reverse complement strand
TTGTTTGTTTTTGTTTTTAGGAGGCACTGTGGACAGAACCCGCGACCTCCCATGTGGGAAGCAGGCGCTCAACTCCTTGAGCCACATCTGCTCCCCTTGCCATGTCTTTTGATTCTGTCTGCAAATTGACTTCATTCTTTGTATCCATGTGGTAGCAAAATAGTTGCCAGCTGAGAGGAGAGTTCAGCCCTCTACCCCTTCCATCCCCTCATCTTCCGGATTCAGTGCACAAGAGACTGTGCTCTGTTCTAATGGTACACATACATTTCAGTATGGTCCGTGGTCTGTCCCTCCACCAGCCAGCATGTTCCAGAGAAATGATACTTTGATTGGCCAGCCCAAGTCACACGGTTCCCCAACCTCAGTGAGGAAGAGGAGGGACAAGGTAGTTCCTCAGGAGAAAATTTGGCTATTCTGATCAAAAGAAAGTGGGTAGCAAAAACCACAGACATCCACTGTAGATGGCAGTACAAGATTTATGGAAATACATTTCAGTGAGTTAATAGCTTGAAGGTACTTCAAAGGGTGAACACACAGGGAAAGTGTTAGCTTTGGTTTATTTCTCTTAATGATACATTGTTTAGAGAGAGAGATAACCTTTCTTTATGAGTGACTTATACTAAGGCAGTCAAAGTAACCAACATCACAGCCCATATACAGCCTCTAATTTCTCTCTCCTGTGTAAATCACCTCTTTACTCTGCTCAGAGCTTTTGCCCTGAAAGGGTCTTATGCCATAGGTCTGTTGTCAAAATTGTTTCCAACAAGCATATCCAATTAAAAACTTTTGGAATCACTCACCAAAATAATTTCCTGTGTAGTATTTCCCCAAGGGGGAAGAATTGCAAACAGTCATCTATTTCATTGATCTATCATTTTTATTAAAAAGGGGAAAAATCCAATCAAGAATGGAAGTGCAGCCAGCTGCCTAAAGAGTAGAGATGATGGGAGATGATATTTTGATTACATTAATCCATAGCCTGTTAGTTCACTTTACTTCTGTCGCTGCTGCTGGTGAAGTTACTAATGTGAACTAATTACATTTTCTCTGAAAAGCCAGAGTTTTAATGCATCTCAGCAAGAAAGGTTAATATTATCAATTTAACAGCATGAATGAAGCAATGTGTGTATTGAACTCAAACTGTCCTAAAAGCAGGATAATAAAAAGCCAGTGGCTTCTTTTATAATTCACTAGATAAACAGTTATGGATGAGACTTGGATAATGCTTTCTTCTCTTTAAATTTTTTGTGAGGTGATAGGTGGTCACCATCAAATACCTTCTGCTTATGGGTGACATGGTAACTTTGTGTGAAATAGTAGCTCACATTAAAAAGTTGTTCCTTCTCTTTAAAAGCTTTGCAGTGGAGCTACATATATTTTCCTAATCAGTGGGTTTTTTTTTTTTTTTTTTAAGAGAAAAACAAATCACTTCACTCAGAAGTGGTAAGAGCTTTCCTGTTTTAAAAGTACTGATTGGGTGGCCGGCTGTAGCCCGGTGGATAGGGCGCCGGTTCACCACATGGGAGGCCCAGGGTTTGGTTCCCAGGGACCTCTCTGAGTGGGCAGACCGCCTGAGAAGGCAAAGCCACCGTGGGCGGGGCAGAGGTGCTGTGGGCAGGGCAAAAAGCCGCCATGGGCAGGGCAACGCCGCTATGGGCAGGGTGAGCCGCCTGCGAAGGGAGCAAAGCCGCCTGCGAACGGAGCAAAAAGCCGCCCAGGAACGGAAGCAGAGCCGCCCACAAGCGGGGCAAGCCGCCTGCACAGTGAGCTGATTCGGTGTATCGCCGCAGCGGGGGGAGACAAAGCAGACATAGAAGAACACACACACAAAAAATGAACACACAGCAAGAGCAAGCAGAAAGAGGAGGGATATGTAACAACAACAACAACAACAACAAAAAGTACTAATTGATTACCAAGATGTTTAAAGATGTCTTTTTTTTTTTAAAAGGAGGTACCAGGGATTGAACCCAGGTCCTCATACATGGGAAGCAGGTGCTCAATCACTGAGCTACATCCACTCTCCAATGAGAGTTGGTTTTTTTCATTTGTTTTTTTAGGAGGTTCTGGGGATTGAACCCGGGGCTTTGTATATGGGAAGCAGGTGCTCAACCACTTGAGCTACTCCTCTCCCGTAAAGATGCTTTAAAAGTCAATTATTACTCTGGAACTAACCCAGCCCCTGAAGATGGTGCTTTGGACAGTGAGTCTGTGTGAGAGGGGCCCCTCATATACAGGGACTTACATGACAGGGACTCTTTCCCTCATACGTGGAGCCTGCTATGATCCCTGTTTAATTATTTCCTGCTTTCCTGAGAATTACTCATTGGTAAACAATGAAAAGGAGAACAACGTGCAACCACTGTGTGTCTCCCACCATCGTAGGAAAACCACCATGACGGTATTCTCTCTGGGGCCAGTGATGAAGTCTTGAGCAGGTGCATTTTGGTCACCATTTGGTTCCTCAGTGTTTGTCAGTGTAGAGGGTAGGAACTGAGAGAGGATTTGAGACTTTTGCTGGGAACATGGCTTGTCTCACGCAGTTGAGTGAGTTGAGGGAAACTAGAAATACTCTGGGGTGAGACTCATCCAAAAGAGTGGGCTGAGTCATGGAACTTTTGAATTTGAGATCTGTCAAGTAAATTCCAAGTCATCCTCAGATAGATTTTTCAACTGGGATTGTTCAAAAATCAGTATTTAATTTTAAAAAGACATAAAAAGTTATCTTGTACACCTTTCTCCCTCCCAGGCCCCCAAAATATCCTAGGATGAAGAAATGCAAGTTTTTGAAAAAAAACCTTTATATCATATAGTTTTAAACAGTCTGAGATTGTTGAGATCCAGGGGACTGGAGTAAGTAGAGGAGAAGGAGAGGTCTGTGAGGAGATGCAGGTGGGAAAGTGTTGGAAGGTTCTGGAATCTTCTACTTCTCAAGAAAAGACTCTCCACTCAGTCCTTCAGAACTTATGCCATTTGTGTTGCATTGACTGACTCAGGCCTTTGACATTAGCTGTAGGAGCAGAAGTGTTTCCTGATCCTAATCTGAGTTTATAATGCCTCGTTGATGAAGACTTGTTGCTCAGTGATTGGGATGGTGGCTGAAGGCAGGGGCTTTCCTCTGGCTGTAGGCTTTACTGTGGTGCTTGTTCATGCTCGTGTGTCTAGATTAAAATCCTATGATATTCTACCCTGTTCAAATCTAAATTTGCTCAGGAAGCCTTATAAAAGAAAAAATTATGGAGGCAACAAGTTAGCCTTTACCTGGCTAAAATATGGTTTATTCCACAGTTCCCATTATAAAGCCTGGGAGAAGCCGGGTGATGATGATCTTTCTTTTTAAGTGAGTAGGATTTAGAATGGCCGATGGGATTTGGTATCCTATTCAGATTTAGGCTGTTCTATTGTAAATGCCCAAGGCCTTTGTCTCAGACATTCTGTGTTTGTGGTGGCAGATGCCCTTGCTAGATGTGTTTATCCACCTTTGCTACTGGATACCACAAGGCTGGCCCTCTATGCCTTGCACAATAACTGAATGAAAGAGGGGCGTCTACTTATGAAGTGAGTTTGGTTATTTACTTTAAGTTCCAAGACAAATTGATATCTGAGCCAGAAAACTGCCCCATGGAATTTTGTTTCTAACTTCCATATTGCTTAGGCAGTTGTGTCTGTCTGAGCCTGTGGGTTATGTCACAGGCTCCTTGCATTCAGGATTTGGGTGGATAAATCCCAGTTTCACTTTCAGGTAATATCCTCTATTAAGATACCAGGAAATTCCAATGCATACTTGAATACCTATTGATATACAGCATTCTTTCAAATCCCACGTTGCAGTTTGCAGTTCATTTTCTCAGCATACTCACTCAGATCTCCCAACATTCGTGTTAGGTGGTATAATCAGCCCCAGTTTACATTTGGGACGACTGAATATTACTGTGCCCAAGGTTTCTCAGCCTCTCCATGGCCAAACTTGAACCCCTCACGCCCTTCCAAATCCAGGGTATAACTTCCCATATACCAAAAACACAAACGAAATAAAATAAGATCAAAACCCATTTTGACCTTCTTAACCTCAAATTTTGCATTGTGTTAAAAGTATTAGTTGTAACTTTTTGCATATGGAATATATGCTCCCTGTTTTTATGCTCTAGCTGTACCGTCTGGGGGCTTGTACGTGTTCACTTGAGATAGAATTGACCTTGGTTAACGTTTGGCTTAGGAACTATGCAGAACATCCAGGAAATGGTGGTGGCAGACTGTGACCATTCTTGGTTTTGTGAAAGATATGTCACATGTGCCCCATTATCTGGGTGACCCAGTGGAGGTCTTATGTGAGAGAGATTCTTCTGCTTTCATGTTTATCACTCCTTCCTACCAACTCTCAGGCATGCATATTATTTTTTTCATCACTTTCCTCAAAGTGGCACTTTGGAGCTTTCTCAAATTCAAAGTTCTAACTGTGGACATTTATCCTAAGCAAAATTGTAAATTGATAAGACCTTGTTTCCTTTGGTACCAAATGGTATATCCTTGGTGGCTGATCAGACAATCTCTTAAATTTTTATTTATTTTTTGAACCTATACTACTTATGTGAGATTATTATGAAAGTCAAAAGTAGTCTGTGAAAAGAGATACCTTTGCTAAAAGAAAATATTAACCAGATGACAGTGAAGGAGAGGATCTGATATCTACATTTATAAGGAAGAATGCACAACAGTTCTGTGACAGCCACTGGATGTTGCCGACTGCTCGAGTCAATGGAACAAACTTGAGAGCATGTTTACAGTGTCGTTTGCTCCTTGAAATATTTTGGCCCCATTATTTACTTCAGAAAGTAAAAGTGATCACACTAAATGTTCTATGAAGTTTGGGGTTAGTTACCTTGATGTTTAAAATGCCTTTGTGTCCCTACATTTGTTTTACTCAGGGTGTGGTTTTGTCCTAATTTACATACTTGTGTAGGTGACTCATTCACCATGGGACTCACATGGCTTTATTAACTCTTCTTTCCAGTCCTTTCCTCCCTTAGAGAAAGTCATGGCCTTGGTTAATATGATGACGAATGGGACCAAGAGTAAATGTAGACTAAAAAAGCATTCAACATGTTAAGGACCTGAAGCTTTTAAGAAGGGGGAAAAAAGTGAACAAGAAGCCCAAGTAAAGCCCAAACACAGTTCCGAAGCACACCCATCGAAAGCTGAATTCAGAGCTCACTGTTGCCTTGCTGCCAGATCACACAAAAAGCTGAAAAGGCTTTTGCAGTTAGTTATGTGACATAAATCTATAAGTCTGAGAAAAGTAGATTTTCTCTTTTTGAGGCAAAAAAAGAAGACAAAGAGAAATGTTTTATTTACAATAAATATGTAGCTTGCCTAATCTGTAGGCAAAGATTTGGCTATTAGCATTTTGAAGGCAGGATAAAGGATGATATTAAGATATCTGTGCCACGGCCCTTGCACGAGGCCCGCACATATGAAGGCATACGAGAAGCCACCTGCTTTTAACAAAGTCATTGATTTAGGAAATGATTTTTCCAATTCTTTGTCATTCCTTATGTATCCCCTTATCTCCCTCTCCTCCCCAAGTCCACCATTATGAATCTGGATTGGCCCTTGAAGGGGATGGAGTAAAATTTAATTATCTACGGAAACCTTACTTCAACAAACTCCAGTATTGTATGAGAAGGGGCTTTCTGGCCAGCAAATCTCAATTGAGTATATTTGTGGTCCAAAAAAACCCTTCCAGATTAGAAATACCAAAGAATGATATTTAATAATGCTTTTTTAAAAAAAGTGTTATGCTCTGCAAATTTCAATCAACTTCACATTTCTAAATCACATTTTAGAATAACTATTTTGGCTAAGTTATTAGCAGAAACTCTTGTGTTGACATGTCCATTTTTCTTTCCATTAAGCCGTCTCTGTTGTAAATCTTCGAATTGGTCTTTTGATAGTTTTCCTGAGCATTTTGGGTAAGAAGAAATGTGTGCACTCCGAAAAGTTCTTGGCTTTTTGGTTAATATTATTTCCTGAAACTTTTGGAGGCAACATAAGAGAAGTGACTTTCTTCCAGAATTAGGTAAGGCACTTCCTTTTTGGATAAGATTTGCCATTTGATCTTGCTGCATGATTTGCTTATTTCCTTCTTCAACAGACAATGAGAGGCTGTTCGTTGCCTTTTTCTTACCAGGTATCCAGAGGGTCATGTCAGAAAATAATAGACTCTTAGCAACAACAACAACAACAACCACAGCAAAATCCCCTCCCTGAGAACGAGCTCTCAAGTCCTCTTCATGCCACTGATGGCTGCTTCAGGAGTCACATTTCCGTGTGCCGAAGCACGAGCCCATCAGTGCATTGTATTGCTCTAGTCCTTCCCCTTCTCTAAAGACTAGAGTGTCTCAGACGAGAGCGTCTCAGAGCTGTTAGATTTTCCCAGGTGGAGAATCAGCATATAGAATTGAAATCAGGTATCGGTCTATAATTTTCTCTCTGTCAGTAGGTTTAAAGGTATATTTCTGTTGTTTTCTTCCTACACATAGGTTTTTATGTAGTTATCAATAAAATTGTATACATTGGTTTGTGTACATTTCTGTTCCTTGTTCATGTTCATACATATCTGCATATATACATACATATAGATAGGGAGAGAGAGATCGATCAATTGATTCAAGACTTTTCCAGTACGCTTGAAAGGATGCATTTATTGTAGTCTCCAAGTAATGCCAAATGAGGTGTGAGGCGGAAGAATTTGGCTTACTTAGCCCTTTAAGAATTGATCTGTCCATGGAAAACAAAACATAAAAGCACTTACTTTCATAGTCGGGTCCTGAAATGGTTCTCTCTGCATCAGCTGGGCTTGGAAAAAAAAGTCTCTTTAAAGACCATCTCTTCTTCCTGGGGAGTGTGTCCAGCCCTTTTATGTGCATGTCCTATTAAATATTAGTTCACACTTAGACCAGGCCTGGAGTATGGGCACACAAAACCAGGTCTAAAACAGATCAGTCTGGGGACAAACTAGGAATTTAATAGAAAGTGAAAATAAGCCCAACAGAAATAGTGCTGTTCTTGGCCATTGTTAAAGCAAGCAGGAATGGTGACTGTCTCAGCCTGGCTGCGATGTAAAATGCTTCAAGAGGGGGCAAGTTGGACTAAGACTGAAGCTAACACTTGGAGGATCTCTATTCAGGCCAAGGAGCGCTCACACTTTTGAGGTTTTGTATAACTTTCTGAAGGAATTAAAATAATTTTGTAAAGTTAATTCTAGGCTAACGTGGCTTGATCTGAACCGGTACCAGGCAGAAGATAAGAACTCCTGTGTTATGTACGTTATTAGCATGAGATCTGCTGAAGTTCAAATTTTACATATAATTTAAATTTTTTAAAAAGAGGTGCTGGTTATTTGTATTATTTCTAAGTTATATCTTTTTACTTATTACAAAAATTGGCTCACCTGTATAATTCTACTCATAATAAATTATCGTTCTTAATATTTCCCTTAAGGAAACTTGTATTAAATTAGTCATTTCATAGTAAATAGGTTAATTTTCATTTTGTTTTCTTTTACTGTCCCTTCTGTCAGTGACCAGCATTTCTGTGTTCTACATTTTGAAAATGAAGAACAAGTTAAATGGATTTAAACATGAGAAGTAAGATAAGAGTGCATTGCTATTTTTGTAACTTGCTGTTAATGTAAGATTTAGAAACATACACACAGTAACCCCGTGTTTCCATGGCATGATTATATCATCCAGTTCTTTCCATGTACCTTTGAGGCACCTGGGATATTCATGTCACGTAGAGCGGGGTCCAGTCACTGATTCATTCATCTCTCCTTCCGCTGGTTCATTGGTGTTATAAATGCATATTAAACATCCCCTGGGTACTGAGGAGTCATTGCCTACATTGGTGCCTGCCCTCGTGGACTAACTGTTAGGGGAAACATTAATTAAAGCATCCACAAATAAATGGGAAATTGCACCTATGATGAGTGCCACGAAGGAGCAAGGCAGGCTGGAAGAGCACTGAGGGAAAGGACATGGTGTGCAAAGGACAGTGGTGGGGGAGAAGCCGGACTTTGCAGGGCTCCAGAAGCCATGTTGTGGCTCCTGCCCTTACCCTGGGAGCGACTAGAAAGCAGTGTCGAATATTAAGCAGATGTGATGTGGGTATATGAAAAAGAGAGAAAGAATATCATCATATTCATATTTTTAAAAGATCACCCTGGTACGATGTGGAGAATAGATTAGAGGGCAGGCCAATTAAATTGGAAAGTTATCAGAGTCGAGAAGGCAAAGGAGGACATGAACTCAGAATAGAGGTAGTGGTGGGGATAATAAGAATCCAACTGTAGAGAGAGATTAGGAGTAAAATTGAGTGGACTTACCATTGGGCATGGGGTGGGTGAGCAGGACATCAAGGATAGTGTCCAGGACCCTGGCTTAAATGTCACCTAGGCAGGGCCAATCGTGGAGCCAGGGAATGCTGGGGGAAAACTGGGAGCATCGTTACCATGAGTTGGATTTTGGAGAGAGAGTTTGAGGCACCTTTGAGTCAAGCAGGCATTTGGAAATGTGGGCTGGTGCTCTGAGGGGAGTCTGGCTGGTGACTTAATTTGGAGGTGCTTCTTGAAAACATGAATGTGAGCCCATCACCTAAGGGGAGGGAATTTCAGGTGAGAAGACCATGCCTACACCTTGGACCTAGCCTGAAGGACCTCAGCAGTCGAGCACCAGGTAGAAAAATATGGGCCTGCAAAGGAGACTGAAGAAGTGAGAAGAGGAGGAAAGCAAGAAAGTTGTGGTGTCAGGGAATCCAGGGGGAGAGGGGTTTTGGAGGAAGTGGTCAGAAGTGTCAAAACTTGCTCAAACAGGTAGAGAAATGAAGAAGTCCACTGGGTCTTGCAACAGGGCGGTCATTGATGACCTGTCCTGAGAGCTGATGCAGCTGATGATGTTGGGGCCAGAGATTCCAAGCGTTGGGTGGGAAGAGGACTGTGTGGGAGGTGAGGAAATGCAGAAGTTGAGAAAAGAGGACGCCTTGAAAAGTTTGGCTGTGAATGGACTGAGGAACAGAGGCAACTGGAGAGGGATGAGAGACTGAGTGAAGATTTTTCTTTCTTTCACAAGAGCCTGGTGCTCAGCTGAAAGTCAGTGTGATGGAGTCTGCCAGGAGTGAAGGTTGGTCGGTGAGAGAGAGCAGTGGTCTCCAGTGTGAGGCTCCAGAGATCTGAGGATGCACCCAAAGTGCAGATGGAGGGATTAGCTTTAGATAAGAGAAAGGACAGATGGCCCCTTAAAGATGGTGGTAATGCAAATTGTCCTCCCCCCCTTCACTGCATTAACAGTGAACTTTGTTTTCTCATTTGATCCTTACAAAAGCCCTATGAGTAGATCTATGATCCTCACTTTATAGATGAGGATGCTAAACCCTGGAGAGGTTATGAAACTTGCCCAGAGTCCCCGGGGAGGAGGTGGAGAGCTGGGATGAGAACTCAGGCAATGGAACTCAGCCGTGTCCCTTTCCATGTGCCGCGTTGGCACCGTTAGGAGTCAAGGTTGAATTGTAGCCTTAAACTCTGACCCTGAGGCCTGGGTATAACTGTCTAGTGACTCTCTGAGCCCAGTAAAACTCAACATGAACTTAATCTAATACTTTGGGGGATGGTTGCATTTGTTTTAATGTTTAGTTCTTTTTTCTAGTAACATTAACTAAAGTAGCAAGGGGGAAGCAAAATGTTCTTCGAGTAAAAAAACAGTATCTGTGTATTGATTTACTAGATTGAGCTTTTCCTCTAAATTACAACAGTTAATTTGTACTTTGGTATACTCTTGGTATTTCAAAATGATGGCCATGCATTTATTATAAAATGGCAGTAGTTACTCTTTATTCATGCATTGTTTGCCTACGTGTGGCTTGATCCAATGCTTAGCAGCCCTGTGTGGTTTGTGAGTTAGAACTGCCTACCTGCTACAGGTGACGAAGTTGGGAGGTGCAGGGTGGTCAAGGCAGCTAATTGACCTTCTCTCCCTCCTGCTTCTTCCTCACCCCCAACCAAGTGAAAGGAGAGAGGAGATTGGAAATTGGCCAGTGTGGGGGCCCTAGTAGGCAGGAGGGGTAAAATGCCTCTCTTTGGTTTTGTTATGGTGACTTGAAGATAAAGAAGGAGGAAAAAAATCTTTGAGGAATTGCAGATGCTCTGTGAAAGATGGCAGGCTGAAACTCCTGGCAGTTACTCAAATTCATCTTTGAAGAAACTTCTGTTTTCTCTTCCTTTCCTGTTTTGAGGGTTAAAGCTGCTCTGAAATCTAGAAGTTTGTCAACAATCTCTATTGTTGAGACTTTGGAGAAACAAGAACCCTTAAACAGTGCTAGGGAGAGTGTAAGAACAACACAACTATCATGGAAGGCAATTTAATTTGGCAGTATCTATCAGAGTTATAAATGCACAAAACCTTTGAGCCAGAAGTCCCACTTCTGGGAATTTATTCTACAAGCACACTATACAAATACGAAATTACACATGCACAGGATAATTTATTGCAACATTGTTTGTAATAGCAATAAATTGAAACAACCCAGTATTCTTCAGTAGAGGGCCGGTTAATAAATAAGATACATGCACAAAATGGAACACTGCAGCCCAAAAAGCATGAGGATGCCCAGTATTCTCAGTGAATAGAGCACCAGGATGCTAAGGTATGACACACTTCTTTTTGTAAATTAAATGTATGAGACCGTATATTTACATTTGCTTGTTCTTGTATAGAGGAACACTAGAAGGCAAGCCAAAAACCTCACAAATGTGACTTCACACCTGGGCAGGTGGGGGCCAAATTATTTTTATTTTTAAGACTTGTGCTTACATTAGCTATTAAAACTCAAAACAGAAAAACAACTGCCACACACTTTCCAGCTTAGTTAGCACTCTAGGTTGGTCTTAGATGGCACTCAGTGGGGCCAGCTCCTCTGAGTCTAGGGAATGCCCTTACTCAGGAACCTTACTCAGGAAAACCAAGTGTAAGGTGGGCATCCAGGCCACTTGGATAGATTTCCTTTTTATGGAACTCAACGTGCCATTTAAATTACCCTGGGTGGCCCTACGACCTTTCTTAGAGAAATCCTTATGGTGGCCCTTGCTCCATGCACTTCTCTCCCACAATTTCTTGCATCTTTCTGAAATCACCCACATCAGAAGAGGGGAAAGTAGTGTATTTTCTTATGTGGCAGCAAGGGTTATCTCCAGACAACTAATCTGACTTTTTCTTTGGCTTCCTGATACTTGACATCTTTTTCTTCATGTTGTCTGCTTATCAAATATACTCCCCATGTTTTAAAAGAACTTGCTTTTTGCTTGTTTGGATTTGCTCTTAATTTGAGAGTTGAAGCCCCTAGCTGCATGAGGGAATGGATTGAAATTCTTTGAACCTCTTTTTGGCACTGGAATGGTGTCAGTATTTTTACTAATTAGGGTTGGTGAGTAAACCATTTGAACATTGGTTTGGAGCTGTGTTGTTCTTAAAACAATATCTTTTGAATTGACACTGTTCTTTTTTGATGAATGAACTTACAATTCATCAGGTTCATGGGTCACTGTGATTAATGTTTCCAAATTATCAGCTATTTAATTCTCTAATGCCAAATGTTTAGGAGATAATATAAATTCACGCTAGTAATCCAGCAGCTTATCCTTCAAAGGATAGCTCTATCAGTTTCTGCTTATTTACACCCTTTTACTACTCAGTTTGTTTTCAGGCAGGGTAAGTCACTTTTGGTGCGGAGTCAATTAATTGAATATGGACTATTTTTGCATCTTAGATTTTTCTCTGGCAACTACTTCTTTAAGAGATGTGTAAGTGTGAAAACTGTATTTCATGACTTCTGGAGGGAGGTTGGTAGTGAAATAGAAGGGGATTTGGAGATTTTAAAATTAAAAAAAAAGCCACCCATAAAATAACCTCAGTCACTGGCCAGCCACATTGACTGGTAGTTTGTTACTCTGTGGTTGGGACATTTTGAAGTGTCAGTAAAGTTCTGTGTCTCTGAAAAGCCAAAAAGACAATTATATCCAGTTGGGTCCACTGTGTTATAACACTCAGTATTGGTGTCATTAGTATATTGGGAAAATAATTCCTTACTCCTTATAGATTTTTTAAAATGTCACCTTTTTAACATTAGCTTTAGTAGCAAAATACATCTCTTGTATTTTTCTTATGTGGTAGGATTAATAGGCCAAAGATTTTTGAAATACATTTGGAGGAAATAAGTGTTTAACTGTTGAATTATTCTAACGCTGAAATTATTTCCCCTAATTTTTACTTCTGATTTGCTTATTGATGCCAGGGAATGATCCTTTTATGACCAAAATATGCTTTCAAGTTTATATTTCTACATGTACAACTTGTCCTTTCTTTACCCTTTAGGTGCAGCCTTCAGCAATTGTATATAAAATGAAAATGTATATGCAAGTGACCTTTTACTGTTAATTTTTATAATAACATCTGAAAACTGAAGGATCCAAAACAAATCCCATTTATGACTCCTAATATTCACTTGAAGAATGAACTTGCCTTTTCCAGCATTCAGTGTTTTAAAGCTTTTAATACTATGTAAGTAGAGTTAGTCCACTGGTGATTACTTCATATGTTGGTATCATCATTATAAAAATTTAGTTCATTGCTTTCCTCCCC
>PVKH010029277.1:0-12678 GCA_004027955.1 Chaetophractus vellerosus | reverse complement strand
TTTATTTGGCAACATTTTAAATTAGACTTACATTAGCTCATAAAATAATTTATATTTTGATATTGCATGAATAAAGGTGATCTTACTCATTACCCTGCCCAGAAATACTATGGGTTCACAAGAACCCTCTTATGAGTACTAGTTCTCCCTGAAACACATGTGACTGGCAAGACACTGGTGGCAACAACCATTTGCCAATCAACGACATTCTAGGAATGGTCTGCTTTTCTGTCAGTTGTGCTTACTAAAGACTCCCAGATGTAGCAGAGTAGCCAAACAATCTCCCCAGTGAAAGAAATGTGTTCCATATATTGGAAACATGCAAGATTAATAGAGAGCATGCACCAAATTCACTAAAAGTATAAGTTTAATACAACCCTTGGAAGCAATAGGAGATTGCTGAATGAATTTGTTGAATGTTAATCAGATATGGACAATACTAGGGTGGCACGTTTAGCTTTAAAACAAGCTTATCTTTTTTCTTTTGTAATAAAACTAAAAATAGTTTTATTACAAAAGTTGTGAAGTTGCAAAACAATCATGCACATGTGTAGAATTCCCATACAACAACCCTTCCCCAACACACCACGCTGTTGTGGAACATTTGTTACATATTACGAGATAATATCATCAGATTATTACCACTGACAATGGTCTATAATGTGCATTTGGGATACTTTTTCCATACCCACCTGTTAACCACAGTACATCTTTGACATTGATGCAAGAATATTACAGTATTACTGTTCACTATAGGCCATAGGTTACATTAATTGTATTTTTCCCATGCTTCTCCACATTCCCAGCACTCTGCAATAGTGACATACATCTGTTCTAGTACAGAGAAAGACATTCTTGCATTTGTACTATTGACCACAATTCTCATCCACCACTGTTATTCAGTCCCTAGATTATTCTCTAGCTTTCTTTCAATTGACATTTACATTCCTAGAGTACCCTTTTCAGCCACAATCCCACTTATAAACCAGCTGCTACTCACTATAATGTGTTATCATCAACTTCTTCCATTTCTACACATTCAGTCAAGTTAATTAAAACTTCCACATACATTAAGCATCAGTACTCCTTCACAGCCATTCTCTTATCTCTTAAGAAACTGTACTGTGTTTTAACTTCATGCATTTATTCTTTGTATTTAGTTCATATTAGTGAGACTATGCAATATTTGGTCTTTTGTGTTTAGATTATTTCACTTAGCATAATGTCCTCAAGATCCATCCATATTATCATATGTGTCCCAATTTCATTTCTTCTTACTGCAGCATAGTATTCCATCATACGAATATACCATATTTTGTTCATCCATTCATTGGTTGATGGACACTTGGGTTGTTTCCAACTTTTGGCAATTGTGAATAATGCTGCTATGAACATCAGACGTCTGTTCATGTCACAGATTTCAGTTATTCTGGATATATTCCTAGTTGAGTAATTGCTGGATCATATGGCAGTTCCATATTGAGCTTCCTGAGAAACCGCCAAACTATCTTCCACAGAGGCTGCTCCATTTTACAACCCCACCAACAGTGAAGGAGTGCTCCTATTTCTCTACATCCTCTCCAACACTTATGGTTTTCTGCTTTTTTAATAATGGCCATTCTATGGGCTGTGAGATGATATCTTGTTGTTTTTATTTGCTTTTCTCTAATAGCTAATGATATTGAACTTTTTTCAAGTGTCTTTTGCCCATTTGTGTTTCCTCTTTGGAGAAATGTCCATTTAGGTCTTTTGCCCATTTTAAAAATTGGATTGCTTGCTTTTATGTTGTTGAGTTTTATGCTCTCTTTATGTAGAATGAAAATCAAACACTTATCGAATATGTGGTTTCCAAATATTTGCTCTGATTGAGTGGGCTGCCTTTTTCCCTTCTTGATGAAGTTCTTTGACACACAAAACTGTTAAAGTTTGAGGAGGTCCTATTTATCCATGTTTTCTTTAATTGCTTGTGCTTTCAGTGTAAGGTTGAAGATTGCACCACCTACCACCAGGTCTTGAAGATATTTTCCTACATTTTCTTCTAGGAGATTTATGGTTCTAATTTTTATATTTAGGTCTTTGGTCCATTTTGAGTTAATTTTTATATAAGGTGTGAGATAGGGGTCCTGTTTCTTTCTTTTGGCTATAGATATGCAGTTCTCCCCATACTATTTTTTAAATAGATTGTCTCTGCTCCAGATAGGTGACTGTGACAAGCTTGTCAAAAATCACTTGACAATAGATGTGAGGATCTGTTTCTGAACCATCAATTCAGTTCCATTGGTCTATGTGTCTATCTTGATGCCACTACCATGCTGTATTTACCACTGCAGCAAGAAGATATGTTTTAAAGTCCAGAAGTGAGAGTCCTCCAACCTCGCTTTTCCTGTTTAAGATGTCACTGGCAATTTGGGGCCCCTCCACCCTTCCAAATAAATTTGAAAATTGTGTTTTCCACTTGTTTAAAAAATGCTTGTGAAAATTTTATTGGGATTACATTGAATCTGTATATTGATTTGGGTAGAATTGACATCCTACTGAATTTAGTCTTCCAATCCATAAGCGTGGAATGTTCTTCCAATTATTTAGGTCTTTTTTACATTTCTGTTAGCAATGCATGTAGTTTTCCAAATACAAGTACTTTACATACTTAGCTAAGTTTGCTCCTAAATATTTGATTCTTTTAGTTGCTATTGTAAATGGAATTTTTTCCCTGACTTCCTTCTCAGATTGGGCATTACTAGTGTATAGAAACACCACTGATTTTTGCATATTGATCTTGTATCCTGACACTCTATTGGAATCATTTATTAGCTCTAGCAACTTTGCTGTAGATTTAAGAGGACTTTCTGTGCATAGGATCATATCATCTGTGAATAGTGAAAGTTTCACTTCTTCCTTGCTGATTTGGATGTTTTTTATTTCTTTTTGTTGCCTGATTGCTCTAGCTAGAACTCTAGTACTATATTGATCAACAGTGGTGACAGTGGGCATCCTTGTCTTGTCCCTCATCTCAACAGGAATGCTTTCAGTCTTTCACCATTGAGTACAGTGTTAGCTGTGGGATTTTCATATATGGCCTTTATCATGTTCAGAAAATTTCCTTCAATTCCTATCTTTTTTCAAGAGAGAATGCTGTATTTTGTCAAATAATTTTTTTGCAGTAAATTGATAGTATCATGTGATTTTTCTTTTTTGATTTAGTAATGTGGTGTATTACACTGATTGATTTTCTTGTGTTGATCCACCCTTTCATGCCTGGTATAAAACCCACTTGATCAAGATGAATAATTCTTTTAATGTGTTGTTGGATTCTATTAGCAAGTATTTTGTTGAGGATGTTTGCACCTGTATTAATTAGGGAAATGAGTCTGTAATTTTCTTTTTTCATAATATCTTTACCTGGCTTTGGTATTAGGGTGATATTGGCTTCATAGAATGAATTTGGCAGTGTTCCTTCCTGTTCAATTTTTTGGAAGAGCTTGAGTAAGACTGGTATTAAATATCCTTTGAATAATTTGTAGGACTCACCTCTGAAACCATCTGGTCCTGGGCTTTTATTTTGGGGAGATGTTTGATGATTGTTTCAATCTCTTTATTTGCGATTGGTTTACTGAGATCTTCTATTTCTTCTAGAGTCACTGTAGTTTGTTTCATATGTTCTGAGGAATTTTTCCATTTCATCACATTGTCTAGTTTGTTGGCTTTCTCTTGTTCATAGTACTTTCTTATGATGTTATTTCTGTGGGGTCAATAGTAATGTCCCCAATTTCATTTTTCTTTTAATTATTTGCATCTTCTCTATTTTTTTAGTTGTCAGTCTAGCAAAAGGTTTGTCAATTTTGTTATTCTTCTCAAATAACCAACTTCTGGTTTTGTTAATTCTCTATTGTTTTCTTGTTCTGAATTTCTTTTATTTCTACTCTGATCTTTGTTATTTCATTCTTTCTACTTGCTTTGGAAATAGTTTGCTGTTCTTTTTCTAGTTTCTCCAGCTGTGTAGTTAGGTCATTGATTTTAGCTCTTTCTTCTTTTTCAATGTAAGCATTGAGGGCTATAAATTTCCCTCTCCGCACTGACTTTGCTGCATCCCATAGGTTCGGATATATTGTGTTCTCATTTTCATTCATCTCAAGATATTTATTGATTTATCTTACACAATATCTTCTTAGATACATTAATTATTTAAGACTGTGTTGTTTAATCTTCATATATTTGTCAATTTTCCCTTTTCCCACCTCTTGTTAATTTCCAACTTTATTCCATTATGGTCAGAGAAAGTGCTTTGTATAATTTCGATCTTGTTGAATTTTTGCGATCTGCTTTGCGACCCAACATATAGTCTATCCTGAAGAAAGATCCATGAGCACTTAAGAAGAATGCATATCCTGTTGTATTGTATTGTTGGGTGAAATGTTCTGTATATGTCTGTTAAGTTTAGTCCATTTATCATATTATTCAAGCTCTCGGTTTCTTTATTGATCCTCTGCCCAGATGTTCTATTAAATGCTGAGAGTGGTGTATTGTAGTCTCTATTATTGGAAAGATATCTATTTGTCCCTTCAGTTTTGCCAGTGATTTCCTCATGTATCTTGGGGTATCCTTGTTAGGTGCATAGATATTTATAATTGATATTTCTTCCTGATGAATTGCCCTTTGTTTTAATATATAATGTCCTTCCTTGTCTCTAATGACAGTTTTACTTTTAAAGTCTATTTCATCTGATATAAGTATAGCTACTTCAGCTTTTTATGGTTACTGCATGCATGGGTTATCTTTTTCCAGACTTTCACTTTCAATCTATTGGTATCCTTGGGCCTGAGGTGAGTCTCTTGTAGACAGCATATAGATGGCTCATATTTTCTTATCCACTCTACCAGCTGTGTCTTTTGATTGGGGATGTGGCTCAAGCAGTTGGGCACCCGCATGCCACATAGAGGTCCCTGGTTCAGTTCCCCATGCCTCCTAAAGAAGACAAGCAAGAAAGCAAGCTGATACAATGGGCTGGTGAGGCGAACTGACACAACAAGATGATGCAGCAAGATTACCCATCAAAAAGACACAATGAGGAAACACAAGGAGAGACACAACAAGCAGGGACCTGGGTAGCGCAAAAATGATTGGGTGCCTCCTTCCTACATAGGAGTTCCAGATTTCAGTTCCCAGTGTCTCCTAAAAAGAAGATGAACAGAGAGCAGACAGTGAGTGTGAACAACAAGTGGGGGGAGAAATAAATAAATAAAATCTTTATAAACATCCGTTAACATTCAAAGTTATTACTGTACAGCAGTTCTTATTTCACCCATTTTGACATTTGGGTTTTATCTGTCATGTTTTACTTTCACCACTCTTTTTATGCTTTTAGTTACTTTTACTGGTATAATCTTTATTTTTAGATTCTCTTGCAAGCCTCACTCTCTTGTCTTTTCAGACTGTAACACACCCTTTGGTATTTCTTGCAAAGCTGGTCTCTTGGTAACACTCTTTCATTTTCTGTTTATCCATGAATATTCTAAACTTGGTCTCATTTTTGAAAGACAATCTTGTTGAATGTAAGATTTTTGGCTGTCAGTTTTTTCTTGCAGTATCTTAAATATATCATATTGCCTCCATCGTTTCTTATTAGAAATTAGCATTTAATCATATTGGGTATCCATTATGTATTGTGCATCACTTTGTGCTTGCTGCTCTCAGGATTCTCTTTCTCTTTGGCATTTGACATTCTGATTAGTATGTATCTCAGAGCTGGACTATTTGGGTTTATTCATATGGAAGTACCTTGTGCTTTTTGGACACAGATATGTATGTCCTTCAATAGGTTTGGGAATTTTTTTTACCATTATTTCTTCAAATATTCCATCTTCCCTTTTCCCTTCTCTTCTCTTTCTGGGAAACTAAAGGCATGTATGTTTGCACATTTCTTGCTGTCATTTAGTTCCCTGAGACCCTCTTCAATTTTTCCCATTCTTTTCTTTATCTGTTCTTTTGTTAGTTCGCTTTTGGCAGCCACGTCTTTAACTTCACCTATTCTTTCTTCTGCCTTCTCAAATCTGACATTATGTGCCTCCAGTGTATTTATTTATTGAAATATATCACTCATACATGAATGTCATAAACAAGAAGTGTATAGTAATAGATGTGAACTTACTAAACAAACATACATAACATCATACAGGGCTCTCATGCCTCACCCTACAACCAATACTTTACATTGTTGTGAAACATTTTCAACTAATGATTAAAGAGTCTCCTCAAAATACTACTACTTACCAAAGTATTTTCCCCTAATCCACCCTCTTATTATTTTTAAAATATATTTTTATGACAAAACTTGTAAACTTACAAAACAATCATGCATATGTGCAGAATTCCCAAACAAAACCCCTCTATCAACAACACACCACACCGTGGTGGAACATTTGTTACAGATTATGAGATAATATCATCTGATTATTACCAGTTCCACAGCATATATTTGGCAAACATTATCCTTACTCTCCCATTATCAACACAGTACATCTTTGGAATAGATGCAAGAATATTGTATTATTACTGTTAACCACACTCCATAGGTCACTCCAGTTGTATTTTCCCCATGCTTCTCCACATTTCCACCACCCTGCAATACTGATGCACACCTGTTGTAGCTCACAAAGGACACTCTTGCATCTGTACCATCAACCACTATTCTCGTCCACCTCTGGGTTTACTGTGCGATCCAGTCCCTAGATTATTCTCTAGCTTTCTGTCTATTGGCATTTACATCCCTAGACTAATATTTTCAGCCACAATCCTATTTATAAACCAGCTGTTACTCACTATAATGTGTTACCAACAACTCTGTACACTTCCACACTTTTACAGTAAAGCTAATTAAAACTTCTACATACATTAAATATCAGTAGTCCATTTCAGTCCTCCTCTTATCTCCTTTAAGAATCCACAACCACCACCAGGTCTTGAAGATATTTTCCTACATATTCTTCTAGAAGCTTTATTGCTCTTACTTTTACATTTAGGTTTTTGATTCATTTGGAGTTAATTTTTGTATAGGGTTGCTCTTTCCTTCTTTTGCTATGGATATCAAATTTTCTCAGCACCATTTTTTGAATGGACTGTTCTACCCAAACTGGGTGGGTTTGACAGGCTACTCAAAAATCATTTGACCATAGATGTGAGGGTCTGTTTTTTTAACCATCAATTCAGTTCCATTGGTCTATGTGTCTGTCTTTATGCCAGTACCATGCTGTTTTACCACTGTAGCTAGGTAATACAACTTAAAGTCCGGAAATGAGAGTCCTCCAACTTTGCTTTTCCTTTTTAAGATGTTTTTGGATATTCAGGACCCCTTACCCTTCCAAATAAATTTGACAATCATGCTTTCCATTTATTTTAAAAATGCTGGTGGAGATTATATCGGGATTGCATTGAATCTGTATATCAATTTGAGTAGAATTGACATCTTAATGATATCTAGTCTTTCAATCCATGAGCATGGAATGTTCTTCCAATTCTTTAGGTCTTTTTTTATTTCTTTTAACAATGAGTTGTAGTTTTCTGAGTATGAGTGCTTTACCTTGTTGGTTAAGTTTATTCCTGATATTTTGGTTTTATCCATCATATTTTATTTTCACCACTCTTTTGACAATTTTAGTTACTTTTATTGATATAAGCTTCATTTCTAGACTCTCTTTCATACCTCTCCTGTATTTTCTTTTCAGGCTGTGGCACACCCTTTAGTATTTCCTGCAAAGCAGGACTCTTTGTTACAAACTCTCTCAGTTTCTGTTTATCTGTGAATATTCTAAACTTGCTTTCATTTTTGAAAGACAATCTTGCTGGATATAAGATTCTTGGCTGGAAGTTTTCTCTTGCAGTATACTAAACATATCACACCACTGTCTTCTTACCGCCATGGTTTCTGATTAGAGATTGGCACTTAATCTTATTGGCTATCTTGTATGTTATGCATTGCTTTTCTCTTGCTGCTCTCAGAATTCTCTCTTTGTATTTGGCATTTGACATTCTGCTTAGTATGTGTCTTGGAGTTGGTCAATTCAGATTTTTTCAGATGGAAGTATGTCATGCTTCTTGGACATGGATATCTATGTCCTTCAAAAGGGTTGGGAAATTTCCTACCATTATTTCTTCAAATATTCCCTCTGCCCCTTTTCCCTTCTCATCTCCTTCTGGGTCAACCAAGACACATATGTTTGCACGTCTTTTGCTCTCCTTTAGTTCTCTGAGACCTTGTTCAAGTTTTTCCAATCTTTTCTTCATCTGTTCTTTTGTATGTTCACTTTCAGAGGCTATTTCTTCAAGCTCACCAATCCTTTCTTCTGCCTCCTGAAATCTGCTATTATATGAATCCACTGTATTTTTAATTTCATTTATTGCACCTTTCATCCCCATAAGATCTGATGTTTTTCTATGTATGCTTTCAAATTCTTCTTTGTACTCATCCAATATCTTCTTAATATCCTTAATTTCTTTGGCCATCTCATTGAATTTATTAAGGAGATTTGTTTGAACATCTATGATTAGTTGTCTCAACTCCTTTATGTCAACTGGAGGCTTACCTTTTTCCTTTAACTGGGCCATATCTTTCTGTTTCTTGGTGTGGATTTAAATTTTTTGTTGGTGCCTTGGCATCTGGCTTACTAGAGTATTTATTCTGGGTGCAGTTTTTCTCTTTAGTTTAGGACTTCCTGCCCTTTCTCCCTTGCTAGAGAAAGGAGCCAAGGATGTATTTGGTCCTATAAGCTGTGGAGGCTCAAACTACCCTCATTGCACCAAGTACCTATGAAGCTTCTCCCCACTTTCTCCTTTGCCAGGGTTAGGGACAGAGCCACAGCTCTGTGGAATAATCCAAGTCATGCAGGCCTAGACTGTAGTTGCCCAGAAAGGAAGCTTCATATCCTTTTCTCCCCTGCCTTGGGCAGGGATGGAACTGCAGGTGTGGGCAGCAATCTATGAAGTGCATGTCTAAGATGACCACAGCTGCCCCGGTAGATTTCTGATTATTCAGTCTGTGCCAACTAAATGTACCTGCAGTTACCTGGATAGGCTGGTGCAGGGCCCATCAGCTTCCTCCTTGCTAGATGTGGGGCTGAAGCCTAGGCTAGGGCTGCAGGCCAATCTGGGTGAAAGAAACCGGTCTCTACCGTCACTGTGATTTTCAGTCAGCCCAGCTTCCCCTCATGCTGGGGGTGGAGTCAAAATGGCAGCTACCCACCTCCTTCTGACTTGGAAAGGCTCAAACTTTAGGTGTTCTTAGGGTTAGACTTTAGCCAGCTGAATTGACTAATCAGTAGCTGAAATCGGTGGCCAACAATCTCTTCCTCCTGTTTTTGGGAAATGGAGCTTCTAATTCCTGCCACAGAATAGCTCCTGGGGTGGCTTGCACTGCCAAAGTAGGATAATCACTGGTGTCTTAGTCAGCCATAGGGGTGCTGATGCAACATACTAGAAATCAGTTGGTCTTTATAAAGGGTATTTATTTGGGGTAGAAGACCACAGTTACTAGGCCATAAAGCATAAGTTTCTTCCCTCACCAAAGTCCATTGTCACATGTTGGAGCAAGACAGCTGCCGACATTTGCCAGGGTTCAGGTTTCTTGAGTTCCTCTCTTCCCGGGGCTCCATTTCTCTCTAGGCTCAATTCCTCTGTTTCCTCCAAAAGGTCAGCTGTAAACTATGAGGCTCCCTAGGCTTTCCCTGTCTCCACAAGGCTATATGTAAACTCTCAGGAGGATGGCTCATGTCTTTTCCCAGGGCCTTCTCTCCTTCCTCACGATGAAGTTGTCTTACTTCCCAGGGATCCAGCTCAAGACTCCAACATCAGAACTACTACAACTCTGTCCTTTGCCATGCCTTTTATCTTTGATTCCCCATGCACCAAGGGGTGGGGCTCAACACCCTACTGACATGGCCCAATCAAAGCCCCAATTATAACTTAATCATGCCCAGATGAACAGATCGGTTTATAAGCATAATCCAATATCTATTTTTGGAATTCATAACTTCATCAAACTGCCAAACTGCTACAACTGGCCTCTGTAACATAACCTGTAATTTCCCAGAGAGGCTGGTGCAGCTCCCCCCAGCTTCCTTCCTGCCAGGGGTGGGCCTGGTGCTTACGCTAGAGCAGCAATCTGATATAGATGGAAAAAAGCCGGTCCCTGCCAGCACTATGATTTTCAGTCAGCCCCACCTCCCCTCATGTCAGGCACAGAGTTAAGATGGCAGCCACTGACCTCTTTCTTACTTGGACAGGTTCAAACTTTAGCTTTTCTTAGGATTATACTTTAGCCCGCTGAATTTACTAATCAGTAGCTGAAGTTGGTGTCCAGCCGTCTCTTCCTCCCCTGTTTTGGGAAGTGGAGCTTTCAATTCCAGACACAGAACAGTTTCTGAGGAGGCTTGTGCCTCCAGTGGAGGATGGTCACTGGCCTCCGTGGCATGGAGTGCTCTACGAATTTTTTCTTCAGATGGGCAGTCTTCTTCTTCCATTCTTTCAATGATGTTGCTGGATGCGATTCTGGTCTCCTGCAGTCCCCAAATAAGTGCTCTAGTTATTTGTGGGTGATCAACTGCCCAGTGGCGAGCTAATTCTGGAAGTTCTTTACTCTGCCGCCATCTTGCACAGGAGTCCAGTGTATTTTTAATTTCATTTATTGTGCCTTTCATTCCCATATGATCTGCTATTTTTCCATGTGTGCTTTCAAATTCTTCTTTCTCATCCAGTGTCTTATTAATATCCTTAATCTCTTTAGCCATCTCATTGAATTTATTAAGGAGATTTGTTGGAAGATCTATGATTAATTGTCTCAAATCCTTTTTGTCATCTGGAGGTTTATCTTGTTCCTTTGACTGGGCCATGTCTTCCTGTTTCTTGGTATGGATTGTAATGTTTTGTTAGTGTCTTGTCATCTGGTTTACTAGATGTATTTATTCTGGGTATAGTTTCTCCCTTTAGCTTAGGACTTTCTTGCCCTTTCTCCCTTGCTACTTGTGTAGTAGAAGCTGAGGATTTAGTTGGTGCTATAAGCTGTGGAGGCTGAAGCTGCCCACATTGCTCCAGGAACTGATGACATTTCTCCCAACTTTTTCCTCTTCCAGGCATAGTGACTAGCCACAAAAATGTGTTATAATCCAAGTCGTGCAGACCAAGACTGTAGTTGCTCATAAAGACTGATGAAGCTTCACAATCTTTCTTCCCCTGCCTGGGGTGGGGATGGAGCTGCAGCTGTGGGCAACAATCTATGCTGTGTGGGTCTAAAATTATCACAGTTGCCCAGGTAGACATAGCACTGGTCCCCTCTTCCACTGCCAGGGGAGGGGTTGGACCCTCTGGTGTGCCCAACAATCTAATCCATGTGGGCCAAATGTGCCTGCAGTTGCTCTTAGAAGCTGAAGGAGTACTGTCCCTTCTGCCCTTTATGGGGTGGGGATGGAACCACAGGCACCCCAAATTTCAGTCCATGTAGGGCAAAAGTGCCTGCCGTTGCCTCAAGAGGCTGAGGAAACACCATTCCCCTCCTATTCTATTGAAGGGAAGGAGTGGATCCACAGCCACACAACAGTTCAGTCCCTGTAGGCCAAAAGTTCCTGCCATTGTCCAGAGAGGCTGAGGAAACACCAGCCCCTTCCTATCCTATTGGGAGGTAGGGGTCATTTCCAGGTAGTCAACAGTTCAGTCTGTGTAGGCCAAAAATGCCTGCTCTTGCTTGGAAAGGCTGCAGAAAGACTGCTCCCCTCCTATCCTTCTTGGGAGCAGGGATGGTGCTACAGGTGTCCAACTATTCAGTATGTTTTGGACAAAGGCACCTGCAGTTACCATGAGAGGCAGAGAAAAACTGCCCCCTCTTGTCCTATCAGGATTGGGGTGGAGCCACACTCACCGAATAGGCCAAAAGTGCCTGCAGTTGCCCTGAGAGGCTGAGGAAACACCAGCCCCTTCCTCTTATGGGGGTGGAAGGGTGGAAATGGAATTGAAGGTATTTAACAAATCAGTTTATGTGGACCCAATGTGCCTGCAGTTGCACAGAGAGGCAAGGAAACACATCTCCTCTTCTATGTGGAGTATGGGGATGGAGCCCCAGGTGTCCAACTATTCAGTCTGTGCTGGCAGAAAGCACCTACAGGTACCCAGAAAGGCTGGTGCAGGTTTTACCGCTTCTTCCCTGCCGGAGGTGGCACTGGAGCCTAGGCTAGGTCTGCAATCCAATCTGAGTGTTAAGAAGCCAGTCCCTACCATCACTGTGATTTTCAATCAGCCCTGTTTCCCCTCATGGGGGCAGAGTTAAAATGGTGGCTACAGCATCTTTCCAACTTGGACAGGTTCACACTTTGCTGTTCTTAAGGTTATACTTTAGCCTGCCGAATTTACTAATCAGTAGCTGAAGTCGGTGGCTAACTGTCTCTTCTTCCGCTGTTTGGGGAAATGGAGCTTCCAACTACAGCCGCAGAATAGTTCTAGAGGCAACTTGTGCTGCCACTTGACAGGGGCTCTGGCCTCCACAGCATGGAGTATTCTACTCATGCTGCTTCACTGCAGATGGGCAGTAGCTTCCATCCATTCTTTCAGGGATGTTGCACTCTGCTCTTCTGGTCTCTTGGTCCCCCCAAACAGGTGCTTTAGATAGCTCTGGGTGATTAACTGCCCTGTAGGAAGACCTGA
>PVKH010029276.1:0-12686 GCA_004027955.1 Chaetophractus vellerosus | reverse complement strand
GATTGACTAGTGTCCCATGTACTAGTCATAAGGCTAAGAACCCTGCCTTTCTATCAAAGAAATCTGAAAACCAACCTTTCATCAGTGCTCTTAACCTATTTTCTAAGAACTTTTGGACTTAGTGGTAGATGTAGCCTGAATATTTAAAAATATAATACCTATGGTCTCAGATGTTCTCTTTATCTAAAAGTATTTTAAGATAAGAAAAATACTTTATCTAAAAGTATTTTTAGATTAAGAAAAAAACTCAAGATTTCCAAGTTGAAAAGAATGACAGGGCTATTTGTACGGAGTGGACTTTTATATTTGCATTAATGAAATGATATGTTTTTTCTATACTATGCAATTTTTTCTTTTAAATTTAGTTTTTGATGATGAAGAAGAAAGCAAATTGACCTATACAGAGATTCATCAGGAATATAAAGAACTGGTGAGTATTTTTTTTCATTGGCTTTTAAAGGTAATTAGAATAGTTTTCCTTTTAGGTTTTCTAAATTAAACAAATGGCTTTTCTATAAAAATTCTTTGGTTTTAAAAAAGTTTAGTCTACACTAATAATACTCCTGGTTATATCAGGCTCTGAGGGTTCTCCAAGCATCAAATTGTTATGACTTCTTATCTGTTCTACTCTAGAATCCATGGTATGGTTTTGTGACAACTATTTTAAGGGATCATTCACCCAATCTTTAAATTTTCTTATTCTTCTGCTGATGAATCCAGGGAAGTGTTATTCATTTAACCATGGTTGTCTTGTGATTTTTAAAAATGCCTCTGGCAGCAAAAGAGTTGTGCTACATTGAACTTCATAATTCCGACAAATTATTTCTAGTAAAGTAAAGAGAGTTGTGGAAAATCATTTAATGTTATTCTCTGCAAAATAATTTAGCTTTTTGTTGTTTATTTTTCTGTGAAATACAGTGCCATTGCAATGTAATATATGTATATTAATAATTGCAAACAAGCACTTCATTATATTTTTCTAAACTAGATATTTAATATGAAAATTGTTATTTAGAATTTTTCTCGGTAAATTATAGAAGTTAAACTTTCTCTTTTTAGGTTGAAAAGCTGTTAGAAAGTTACCTCAAAGAGATTGGAATTAATGAAGATCAATTTCAAGAAGCATGTACTTCTCCTCTTGCAAAGGCCCGTACATCACAGGTGTTTGTTTTGTGTTATTCTGCTAACATATAATTTGACAGAAATGCCCAGGTATTTCTTAAATTTGATACGTTTTCCAAACACACTCCTTTTACTCAGGTATGTAGAGTTACTCATTACATGTGTTCTTTTTTTGGTACCTCCTTGAGAAAAGATCATTTGAGGAACTAAAGAACCAACACAATTAAAAATGAATTTTATGAACTGAGAACAACAATAGGATCACAAGATTTATCCATACTACTGTTAATTCTGATAATTCTACAACTACCGCCCCCCCCTCCCCATTTTAATCTTAGCAGCTCCATAGTCCATTATTCATGGAACTTCCTTCTCTTGGAATCCCTTTTATTGTCTCATTAGTCCCGTAGTGCTGGGCGGAAGTACAGATTATGTGTATTTATAACTAGTATTTATGAGGGCTTGTGTTAGCTATTGTTTCAGGTACTTGACATGTATTATCCTTAGGAAATTGGTGCCATTTTACTCCCATTTAGAGATGAGGAAACTAAAACATATTAAGCAATTTGTCTGAGGTCCACAGCTAAGTAAGTAGTAGAGCCAGATTATCAGTCCAACTGAGAGCCCATGCCCAGAGGTTGAGGACAGGGATGTGTTGCTACCATGCATGGAACTTTCTTCTCAAAAAGTTACTTTAACTTTCTTTCTTCTACCAAATAAACTAATTTTTTAGCAAGAGTAACCCCAAATTATATCTTCAGTCTCCATCTCCTACTGTAGTTCTATATTGTTTAATTTACTACAGTCATTCATGGCCACTTGCTCTTATAAGGATCTGTGTACCTGGCTTTGCTCATGCTGTTCCCTTACCCTGGAATGTCCTACTTCCTTCCCCTCATCCCTTCCTAACCCATAGAACTCCCTCTCCTCCTCAGGGCTCAAACGATACGCTACCTCTTGATCGCAACTTTACTGATCTCTAGTCAGGCCAGTACTCATTCTACTTCTCTAGTCACTATTATATTGATATTTTTGGCATTCTGCCCTGAATTATTATTTCTTTCAAGTCTGTTACTCCTACTAGATTATAAGTCCTTTGAGCTGTTTTTAGTCATATTTGCATCCCTAATATCCAGCACAAAGAAATGAATGAGAACTTCATTCCTATTAAGTAGTTCTCAATAAATATTTGTTAATTTAAGTTATTTCAATGTTGTGATCTAGAAGAGGTTGCTTAGACTACTGTTTAATCCAGCATTCCTGGTACAGTTCTCTTCTGCCCAACTTCTGCTCCTTTAAAGAGCACCTCTAGTTCTAGAAATAGAAAATCTTTAATGTAACATGACAGTTTAAAATATATATATTTTTAAAATATAGTATTTAAATGTTATTGGTGTGGCCAGGCTAATTTAAACAAACAGTTGATTTTATTAGTCAATAATTCTATGCAGCAAAAATTGTTTTAGAGTTCACCAATAGCTTTTATTCTATATGTACTATTTTAATTTCCTAGGCTGCTGAAAGCAGATACCATGAAATGGGTTGGCTTTGACAATGGGACTTTCTTAGCTTACAGTTTGAGGCTGAGAAAATGTCCAAATCAAGGCATCATCAAGGTGATGCTTTCTTCCTGGCTGCCAGCAATCCTTGGCTTCTCTGCCACATGGCAAGGCATCTGGTGGCATCTGCTGGTCTCTCCCTTCTCTTCCAAATTTTGTTGATTTCAGCTTCTTGCTTCCATAGCTTTCTCTCTATATAATCATTCCATTTATAAAGGGTTCCAGGTAATAAGATTAGGACTCATCCTGAATGAAGTGAGTCATCCGTTAACTGAAATAGTCTCATCGGAAAAAAAAAAAAATCCTGCTTAGAGTAGGTTTACATCCACAGGAATAGACTAGATTTAAGAACATGTTTTTCTAGGGTACATACAGCTGCAAACCACTACATGTATGATAGTTTTTTCTAAGAAATCGTAATATGCATTATTTTCTTCTCCCTTTTGATTGAATAAGAAGAATTTGATATGAACCACTATTTAAACTTCTTTTAAGACATTGTATTTCTTTTTATTTTCCTTTTTTTTTTTAAGAACACACTTTTCTGCTTTTTCAGCTTTATATTAAGTGAATGAGTCTGAATTACTTTGTAAATTAAGATAGAGTTTTAAGATATTGTTTTCAGATCAGGATTCACACATTTTTAAATTCATCTTTTATTCTATCATACAATGCCTTTTCATTTGTTTGGAGTCCATTAGTAGTACAGTCTCAAGGAGGCAAACCTTTTGAGCCAGACAGACCTGGATTTGAGTCCTGAATACTAAGTATAAGACCTTGGACAAGCTTCTTCATCATTCTGATTCTCTACATCTGTAAAATAGGGATAGTATATACTTTGAAAGGTTTTTTGTGACATTCAAGAGGTAATATACGTAAAGCCTTTAGCACAATGCCTGGCATATGTCAGGTGGTCTGTAAATGGAAACACTTCTTAATTAATAGTAGCTATTTTGGTGATTGATTAGTAGTGTGCTAATCTGGCCAGGGTCATGGGTTCAATCCCCATGTGGACTAGTTAGCTTTATTCTCTTCTGGAACAATCTCTTTGTCACCATATACCTGTTGGCAATATGACTGAATCAGCACAAGGCTGTCATCATTGTGAGAAAAACACCTCAAAGCATATTATTTCACTGCTTTGCAGCAATTTGTACATAAAGATCAGAATGCTGATACCAGTATGCCAATATGGAGTGCCCAAAGATGAACTCGAGAAACGAATTGCTTTCCTTGGGTATTGCTTTGGTTTCATTTGTTTTGCTTTGGTTTTGATTTTTAAAAGCAGCTGCCGGCTCTCGTTGAGTTTTTCTGCTAAAGCAGACTTGCAAAATCCTTTTTTCCTGGTCTGGTCTTCATTAGACCTAGACCACTGGTCCTAGCATACTCTTTGAGTCTTTCTTGCCTACTCACTAAAGCCAGCAAGAGCAGCAAGGAATGTATCTGATGAAGAGCTCTTATAAACAGAACTTTTTATTTTCCTGTTAAATATGTGCGGTTTCTAAAATATATCCATGAATTAGGATAGCCTTCTAAGCAGTTCAGAAAAATATGATACTATAATAAATACTGAGATATTTGGTATTTCATTTGTCTTCAGTTGAGCTTTGGGATTTTGTGGTATTTTCCAATTGAAATAGACAAACATGACCTCCTCATGTATGTATGTATGGAAAAAACCCCAGGACTTCTATACGGCATGATCCAGACAAACAGTATTGTTTATTTTTGTTTTCAACCTGATTTGCTTTGTTTTTATAAGATAAAAATTAACACTTCCAGAAATATTTTTATTATAATCATAGTGGTTTCAGGAAATTATGCTTTTTGTTTCAACAATTTGTATTGTTGAAAAGATGATGTGCAGTGTTGTCATTCATTTTCTAAAAATTCATGCAAGATAATTAACAATATTTTGTGTGAATGCAAAGAAGATTTTTAAGCGATTCTTTCTCCAAATTAGTTCATTTATTTTTATTGTTATTTTTATTTTTAAACAATTTATTGAAGTATATCATTCATGCATGAACACACATAAACTATAAGTGTTCAGTAAACTGTGATCTTACAAAACAAACATGCATAACATCATTCAGGGCTTCCACACATCATCCCCCCACAAACATCCTACACTGTTGTGACATTTGTTAACAAATCATGAAAGAGCCTCGTCAAAGTATTACTACTAACTATAGTCTGAATCTTCCTCCCCTATATATTTTTTAAGGATTTATTTATTTCTATCCATTTTTATCCCCCCCCCCCCATTTTTGCTGTTTCTGTGTCAATTTGCTGGGTAACTCTCTGTGTCCATTTTCTGCCCTCTTTTCTCATCCATCTCCTCCTGTCTTCACTGGAATTCAATTCTCAGAACCTCCGATGTGGGAGAGAGGTGTCCTACTACCACCTGCGCCACTTTAGTTCCTGGTTTTTCGGTGCGCCTGGTCTTGGCTCTCCCTTGTGTCACTCTCCTGTTACATCATCATCTTGCTGTGTGGCTTGCGGAGCCTGGCGGCATACCTGTACACAGGGCCTGGTGGCTCACCCACGGGTGAGGCCTGATGGCTCACCTCCCCACGCATGGGGCCTGGCAGCACACCCACACATGGTGCCTGGTGGTCCACACGCCTTCTATATTTTTCTTTCTTAAATTTTTACCAGGAGGTCCCAGGGGTTGAACCCAGGTCCCTCCATATGGGAGATGGATGCCCAACCACCCAAGCCACATCTCTCCCCCTGCTATATCTCTTAAGGTTGACGAAAGATACCCAAAGTTATAGTCTTTATGCAGGATGGTCATATAATAAATCAGGCTTAGTTTATCACCAGCATTCTCAAAACCAGACCTAGGGAGAAAAACTAGGTCTGGGGACACATGAATGATTTCTAATATAGCAAATGTTTAGCCTACCCTGATTATCACAAAATCAGGACAGCAAGAATATTCGCATCATTTATTTTTATTATAGGTCTTTCTTCTTAGTTCAAATTCTAATAGCTCTTTTTTAACATAACAGCTTTACTGAGATATAATTCAGATACCATACAGTGTACCCATTTAAAGTATACAATTCATTGGTTTTTAGTATCTTCATAGAGTTGTGCAACAATCACCACAATCACTTTTAGAACATTTTCATCATCCCAAAAAGAAACCTCATGCCCATTAGCAGTCACTCCCCCTTCCCCTCCCCCAGCTCCTGGCAACCACTAGTCTCTTTCTTTTTTCTATGGATTTGCCTTTTCTGGACATTTCATATAAATGGAATCATAAAATATTTGACCTTTACTGTCTAGCTTCTTTTACTTAGCATAATGTTTTCGAGGTTCATCCCAGTTGTAGCAACTATTAGTATTCTGTTTCTTTGTATGACTGAATAATAGTCCATTGTATGGATATACCACATTTTATTTATCCATTCATCATTGAACATTTGGGTTGTTTCCATTGTTTGTTATTAATACTGCTGCTGTGAATTTTTATGTACAAGCTTTGTGTTTGTTCGTTTTCGTTTCTTTTTAGGTACCCTGGGCCGGGGATTGAACCCAGGACCTCGTATGTTGGTTTTATCATTTGTTTTGCTTGTTTGTTTGTTTTTTGTTTGTTTTTCCAGGAGGCACCAGGAGCCGAACCCATGACCTCCCATGTGGGAGGCGAGGGCTCAATTGCTTGAGCCACATCCACTGCCATGTACAAGTTTTTTGTGTAGACATATGTTTCATTTCGCTTAGATATATATCTAGAAGTGGAATTGCTAGGTCATATGGAACTTTATTTTTAAAGTTTTTGAGGAATTGCCAGGCTGTTTTCCCAAGCGGCTATACCATTTTACATTCCTACCAGCAGTGTATGAGGGTTCCAATTTCTCCACATCCTCACCAACACTTTTTATTAAATGCCTTTTGATTATAATCATCCTTGCGGGTGTGATGAGGTATCTCACTGTGGTTTAGATTTGCATTTCCCTGGTGGCTAATGATGTTGAGCATCTTTCTTTGTGCTTAATGGCCATTTATATATCTTCTTTGGAGAGATGTCTCTTTGGGTCCTTTGCCTATTTTTAATTGGATTACAGGCATACCTCAGAGATATTGTGGGGTTGGTTCCAGACCACTGCAATAAAGCAAATATTGCAGTAAAGCGAGTCACATGAATTTTTAACTTCCCAGTGCATTTAAAAGTTATATTTATATTATACTATAGGCTATTAAGTGTGCAATAGCATTATGTCTAAAAAAACAATATACCAACCTTAATTAAAATTTAACACCAAGCCAAGAAGTGAACACTTGTTATTGGAAAAATGGTGTCAGTAGATTTCAATTAGTAAAAAATGCATTATCTATGAAGCACAATAAAGCGAAGCACAATAAAATGAGGTATGCCTGTATTTGTCTTTTTTCAATGTTGAGTTATAAGAGTTCTATATATACTGTAGCTACAAGTTCTTTATCATATAAATGATTTGCAAATATATTTTTCCATCTGTAGGTTGTCTTTTTACTTTCTTCATGGTATTCTTTGAAGCACAAAAGTTTTTAATTTTGATGAAATCTAGATTTCTTTTTCTTTTGTAGCTTGTCCTTTTCTTTCTTTTTTTTTTTTTTTTTTTAGGCAGTACTGAGGATTTAACCCAGGACCTTGTACATGGGAAGCAGGCACTCAACCACTAAGCTCCTTCTGTTCCCGTGTAGCTTGTCCATTCTAAGAAGGCTTTGTCTAACCCAAGGTCACGAAGATTTATTCCTCTGTTTTCTACTAACAGTTTTATAGTTTTAACTCTTACATTTAGCTCAATGATGCATTTTAAGTTAATTTTTATAATATTGGGATGTAGGGGCCCAACTTCATTATTTCACATATCCCACCACTATTCGTTGAAAAGAGCTTTGTTTCTCCATTGAATAGTCTTGACACCCTTGTTGAAATTCAGTTGACCCTAAATATGAGGGCTTATTTTTTTATTCCACTTATCTCTATTTCTTTCCTATGCCAGTACCACATAGTCTTGATTGCTGTAGCTTTGTAGTAAGCATTGAAATTGGGAAGTGTGACTCCTCTGATTTTGTTCTTTTTTGAGATTAGTTGTGGATATTCTGAGTTCCTTGAGTCTTTATATGAATTTTAGCATGAGTGTGTCAATTTCTGCACAGAAGCCTGCTGGGATTTTGATAAGGATTGTGTTGAATCTGTTGGTCAATTTGAGGAGTATTGCCGTTTTAACTATAAAATGTCTTCTGATGCATAAAAATGGGATGTTTTTCCATTCATTTATCTTAATTTCTTTCAATAGTATTTTGTAATTTCAGGGTATAAGTTTTACATTTTATTTGTTAAGTTTATCCCTAAGTATTTGTTCTTAAGTATTTTATGCTTTTGGATGCTATTGTAAATGGGATTGTTTTCTTAATTATATTTTCAGATTGCTCATTGTTATTGCATAGAGTACAATTGATTTTTATATCTTGAACTTGCACCTTGCAACCTCGCTGAACTTTTTAGTTCTAGTTGTATTCTAGATTCCTCAGTATTTTCTAAATACAAGATCGTATCATCTGCAAATAGAGATAGTTTTACTTCTTCTTTTCCAATCTAGAAGACTTTTATTTCCCTTTCTTGCGCAATTACCCTGGCTAGAACCTCCAGGACAATGTTGAATAGAATTCCTCTTCCTGATCTCTTGGGAAATCATTCAGTCTTTTAACATTAAGCATGATGTTAGCTGTGCGTTCTTCATAGGTTATCTTTTATTGGATTAAGGAAGTTGCCTTCTATTTCTAGTTTGTTGAGTGTTTTTATCATGAAGGAGTGTTGGAAATTTACAGATGCTTTTTGTCTCTTGAGCAGTCATGGAGTTTTTGTCCTTTATTCTGTTAACATAGTGTTCTGCATTAATTAATATCAGATGTTGGGATAAATCTCATTTGGCCACATTATATAATCCTTTTCATATGGTGCAGAATTTGGTTTGCTTGTATTTTATTGAGGATTTTTATGTCTGTATTCATAAGAAATATTGGTCTGTAGTTTTCTTTTCTTGTGATATCTTTGGTTTTGATATCAGGGTAATACTGGCATAATAGAATGAGTTGGGACTAGAATATAGGTCACCAGAAAATAGAATGAGGTTAGAGAATGGAAAACTGAGGGTTAATCTGTGCAGAATTGGTAAAAAGATTATTTGTTAATCTTTGGAAATGAATAGAAAAGGTGGAAAGCACATTATAGTGTTTGTTACTAGCAGTGCTATTATATGGGCATGACAGTGATTGCAAGGGAAAGTCTAAGGTCATATATATTACTAGAAGTAAAGCTAAAAATTTCACGTGGGACTAAATAGCATAGTGAAATCTCAGGTGAAATATGAATATGGGTAATATTGCATATATAAGACATTTTCTTTGAAACTGAACAAATGTATGTTAGTGTTACAAGATGTTAATATCAGGCAAAAAAAACCCCACAAAACATGCTAAGTGAAAAAAAAAACAGATAAAATATACTATATATTATATGATTCCATTTATATAAAATGTAAAAATAAATCAATTTATAAAGATGGAATTAGACTAATGGTTATATAGAGCTGGGAAAGGATAGAGGGATTAAAAAGTGAACTGTTAAGTGGTGTGGAGTTTTTTGTTTTGGGGTAATAATATTCTAAAATTTTTTTGTGGTGATGAATGCATAACACTGTGATTATACTAAAAGCCATTGATTGTACACTTTGGATGGATTGTATAAAATGTGACTATATCGCACTAAAACTGCTTTTTTAAAAAAAGAATGAGTTGGGAATTATTCCCTCCTTTTCTATTAAGAATTGATATTATTAAATGTTTGGTAGAATTCAACAGTGAAGCCATCTGGTCCTGTATTTTTCTTGTGGGATGTTTTAAAATTATTAATTCAATTGAACTGTTATAGGTCTGTTCAGGTTTTTCCTTCTTCTGGAGTCAGTTTTGATAGTTTGTATCTTCCTAGGAATTTGTCCATTTTAAAAAATTATCTAATTTGCTGGCATAAAATTATGCATAGTAGTCCCTTTTAATCCATTTTTTCTTTTGGTAAGGGCAGTAGTAATGTCTACTCTTTCATTCCTGATTTGATAATTTGAGTCTTCTCTCTTTTTTCTTGGTCTAGTTAAACATTTGTCAATTTTGTTGCACTTTTGAAAGAATCAACTTTTGGTTTTGTTGATTTTCGCTATTGTTTTTCTACTCCCTATTTTATTAAGTTCTATTCTAATATTTAATATTTCTTTCCTTTTCCTTGCTTTAGGTTTAGTTTGTTTTCATTCATTGTCTTAAGGTGGAAGGTTAGGCTATTGATTTGAGTGAGCACATCTGGTAGCTTTTTAAGATAAGCATGTTTTTTATTTTTATTTTGTTTTTCTTTTGGTAACAGCTTTTTTCAGATGTAATTCATTTATAATACAATTCACCCATCTAAAAAGTGTACATTTCAGTGGTTTTTACTATATTCTCAGTTGTGCAACCATCACCACAATCACTTTTAGAACATTTTCATTTCCCTAAAAAGAAACCCCACATTCTTTAGCCATACCCACCAACCCTAGGCAACCACTAATCTCCTTCCTGTCTACATAGATTTACCTATTCTGGAAATTTCATATAAATGGAATCATCATTTGTGGGTCTTTGGTGACTGGCTTCTTTTACTTAGTGTAATGTTTTCAGAGTTCATCCATGTATATACCACATTTTGTTTATTCATTCATCAGTCGGATATTTGTGTTATTTTTTTTTTGGCTATTGTGAATGCCACTATAAATATTTATGTACAAATTTTTGTGTGAACATATGTTTTCATTTCTCTGGTGTATATACCTAGTAATGGAATTGCTGGGCCATAGGGTAATTGTTTAACCTTTTGAAAAATTGCCAAATTGTTTTCCAGGGTGGCTGTACTATTTACATTCCCAACAGAAATGTATGAAGCTTCCACTTTCTCCACATCCTCCAAATTCAAGATAACACTTGTATATATTTTAAAAAGAGTTTTTTGGTTATAGCCATTCTAGTGGGTGTGATGAGATATCTCATGGGGATGTTGCTTTGCATTTTCCTGATGACTAATTATGTTGAATACCTTTTCATGTGCCAATTATAAATCAATTTGGAGAAGTGGTAAGCATGAGTTTTAACTTTTTAAATCCACAGTAAAACATTAACTTCATTTTTTATAGGGTATAGTATTATTAGATTTTTCTATTTCAATATAGTCATTACATGTACTGTTGCTTATGATAGCAACTGAGCACCATTTGCCTTTGTTCTAAATCAGCTATGTTTATGTGTAATTGAAGATGAAGAAGCAATTTCTACACATCTTTCACATTTGGATTTATTTCCTCTAAGAACATTTAAGTTGCCAGTGAGCTATTAAACTAACCCTATCCCAATGACATTGTCCTTTTTTTTTTTTTTTTTGACATTGTCTTATACTTTAAGTACGTTATTATCCCCATGTTATAGATAAGGAAACTGATGCAGAGAGTTTAGGCAATTTGCAGCTATTTACTAGCAGAGGTGGGCTTGGAACCCAGACAGAGTAGATCCGTGTCCACATTCTTAACCACTGTACCAATGTAGATTAGATGTACATATTACTGCATTTGAGTCATCATTTGTTTTATAAATTATTTTGCAGGTTACTAGAGTAAATATAGAAGACATACCTAAGTTATATATGTGTGCATTCTGCTAATAGCTCTTAGTTTTTCTTCAGTCTTTGAAATTCTCAGGGCTCATCACTATTCTGAGAGGACTAAGATGGAGTCAGATCCCATTTAAAAGTCCATCTAGGCTATTTGATATTTAATATTGTGTCATCAAGCATTCCAGAGAATTCCTCTTAATTTGCTGTCATATTTGATCAGGGAATGTCCCAAAGAATGAGATTAGCCTAAGTAATATTAAGCTACTTGGCATCCATGTTCTTTTGTAAATTCAAGAAACATTATTTGCAGTGTAGAGCACATTGCTCAAAGCTATGATATAGCAAATGTACTTGCCAAGACCTGGGTTGAATGAAATAACCTATCTGGTGATTTTCTCAATGGAACAGCACAAAGGCAGAGAATCACTGCTTCCTTTTAAACCTATGGTATGATTAATGCTAATAAAGATAATGAAGGAACCCTAGGCTAAGTGTGAACATCTTTGAGTGTCACTTTTTTTTTTCATTTAAAAAAATTTATTGAAGTATATCATTCATACATAAACATACATAAATAGTAAGTGTATAGTAAAAGTTGTGAACTTAGAAAACAAACATGCATAACATCATATAGGGCTCTCAAATTTCACCTTACCACCAATACTTTGCATTGTTGTGAAACATTTTTTAAAAATGATGAAAGAACATCCTCAAAATATTACTACTAACTGAAGTATCTTACATTTGGTGTATTTTCCCCTAACCCACCCTATTATTATTATTATTATTATTATTATTATTATGTCATTAATACATGAACATACATAAACAATAAGTGTAAACTTACAGAGCAAACATGCATAACATCATACAGGGCTCCCATACATCAACCCACTACCAACACCTTGCATTGTTGTGAGACATTTGTTACAAATTATGAAAGAATATCATCAAAATCTTACTACTGGGGCCGGCTCGATAGCCCAGTGGATAGGGCGTCGGCATACCACATGGGAGGCCCCAGGTTCGATTCCCGGGGACCTCTCCTAGCGGGCAGACCGCCTTGAGAATGGCAAGCCGCCATGGGCGGGCCGGAGCCGCCGTGGGCAGGGCAGGTCGCCCACGGAGGAGCGCAGCCAGCCACCCGCGAACTGAAAAGCCGGCCGTGAACAGACGCAGAGACCGCCCACAAGCGGGGAAAGCCGCGCCTGCGCAGTGTCCAATCTCGGCGCGTCGCCGCAATGGGGGGGAAGGGGAGATATGTAATAAAATAAATAAATCTTTAAAAAAAAAAAAAAATCTTACTACTAACTATAGTCTGT
>PVKH010029275.1:0-12685 GCA_004027955.1 Chaetophractus vellerosus | reverse complement strand
GGGACCTCTCCTAGCGGGCAGACCGCCTTGAGAATGGCAAGCCGCCATGGGCGGGCCGGAGCCGCCGTGGGCAGGGCAAAAAGCTGCCACGGACAGGCAAAAGCTGCCACGGGCAGGGCAGGTCGCCTGCAAATCGAGCGCAGCCAGCCACCCGCAAACTGAAAAGCCGGCCGTGATGGAAGCAGAAGCCGCCCACAAGCGGGGAAAGCCGCGCCTGCGCAGTGACCAAGTCTCGGCGCGTCGCCGCAACGGGGGGGAAGGGGAGATATGTAATAAAAATAAATAAATCTTTAAAAAAAAAAAAAAAAGAGGTGATGTGGTTGGAACAGAGTCACAGGAGTGGAGATGGTGATAATTGATAGGACTGTAGAGATATTGGGAATATAGAGCCAGTAGGATGTACTGATGGATTGGATGATGTAAGGTATGAAAGAAATGAGAATTTGATCTGAGCAATTGGAAGGATGGAGCTGCTATTGCCATTAACCGAGATGGTGAAGACTGCAGAGTGGGTTTTGGGAAGGATATATGAAGCTCACTTCAGGCATATTAAGTTTAAGATGCCAGTTATTGATCTAAGTGGTAATATTGACTAGGCAGCTGTATGTAGGAACTGGAGTACAGGGAGATCTCAGAGGTGTCTGTATCAATTTGGGAGTACACAGGTTGTATTTAAAATCACAAACCTGCAAGAAATCACCAAGATAACAAATGAGAATAGAAGAAAAGTTCCAAGCCCTAAGCCCTGCCACACTCCAAAGTGGAGAGGTCAGGGAGATAAGGAAGAAATAGTAAGGACATAAATGTCTCCCAGAAGGAGCAAATCCTGTTCCATGGTTCCAATTTGGCTGGAACACAAGAGCAACCAAACCTCTTGCACATTTGATTAATTGTGATTAATTTTATGAAAATTAATGAGTTTTGCCCAATAGCGAGTTTCCATTCTGAAATAGTGTTCTTCTAAAACTTTGCCTAGTTCAATAAAAGAAGATTGAAAACATACAGATTAAGCCAAGTAGAGCATTTGTTCCAATTTGACCAGCACTCTAATATTAAATTGTGGTGGCTTGAAATTCTTAATTCTTCAGGTGGCAGGTTTTCAGATCACTAGAACTAAACTTGATGCATGTTAAAAGGGTTCTCTTGAATTGTTTGGACTATAGGAAGAAAGGCAAACCCATTATAGGTTTACTTTTGCTAAGTTAAATTTTTTTTTCAGAAGTATTTTGGCAGTGTAACAACCATGCATTTGGGATCCTACTGACTGGGCCTATGGAAAATGGACACAAGGTATCATTTTATGGTGATTTTCCCATAACATGAGCTATATATGATTGATTTTCCCTAACCATATAAATACTTAGAAAAACAGCTATTTCTACTCACGGGCCTTGTTGCTTATGAACAAGTAATATATTGTTTGGTGCTCTGGCTGTCATAAGATGTTTGACAGATTTGGGAATGGGATGTAACAAGATGTCCAGAGTTATCCAAGGCAAGTTCTTTCTCATGCACAAAATATAAATCAGTCATCCCATGGATGCTTATCAAACTGTGTTCTTGGTAAAACAAACTGGTGAATAAATGGCATGAGCCTCCTATTTCTATAATTGGACTAGATTTGCTACAAGCATTTTTTAAAAATCAGGTCATTTTATAAAACATGGCACCAAATTTTTCCACCCATGGGAGAAAAAAAACTGAAAAATATGTGCTTAAATTTTCTTTTAAAATCTGGAAATCTTGCCCTGGTGCAAAATGGTAAGTTTTCAAGCAAACTTGAAACTTGCACATTTGGCATGTAGACAGCCAAGAAGAAAAATATAATACAGAGAGCAATATTGTCAAAGAACTTTGTAACAGGAAGATGGACAGTTAATAGGATGATCCTGCAATAAGTTGGACATGTGATATTGAGTCAGAAAAGGCCTTGCTTATTTAGAAATGCAGATATAGAGTCTGAATCAGGCTGTGGAACAGAAAATGTAGCTCCCTCTTTAACAGTGGAGAAATTCCACTTTCAGAATCCTGTTTACCTATAGGTAAACATTTTTGAAAATTATGTAAACAAATTGGGAAGAAGTTGGAAAAAATATGTTGCTATGATAAAGAAGCTTAATAGAGATCATAGAATAGTCAAGCAATAAAGCCTGAATATAAAAATCTGAATAAGCACAGTATGAATGTTCCTGCTATAAGAATAAAGGCTGAAGAAAGATTTTATTGAAAGTGGGACAATGTTAGAAATTTTTTTTCTCATCTAAATGACAATGCTGACATGCAATTGCCTTACTAGTGAAATAGCCCAACATATAGAGTTCAATTCAATTGAGACTTCTCCTGAATCATGGAAACTACTCTGGTTTCAACAGCAGCGATACAAAGGCCATTCACAGCTCTGAGGTCTTGGTAATGCCCAGCACAAGGTAGCAACCAAGACATTCAAATTAATAATAGTAATAATAATAATAACAATACTAATAATACTATAGCTATATATGTGTACTAGGTACTGTCTTTCACTTCACATATATTAGCTTATTTACTTTTCACAACACTTTTATGAGCTATGGATTAATATTAGCCTCATTTTTTAAATTTTATTTTATTAATTAATTTATTTTTATTATATATCCCCCCCTTTCTGTTTGTTCTTGCTGTGTTGATTTTTGCGTTCTTCTGTGTCTGCTTCTCTCCCCCCCCATTGCGGCAACCTGCCGAGTCAGCTCACCGCGCGGCGGCCTTGTCTGCTCACTGGCGGCTTGTCGTCCCTGCGGGGGTTTGCCCTGCCCGTGGTGGCTTTGCCCTGCCATGGCGGCTTGCCTTCTCAAGGCGGTCTGCCTGCTCAAGGAGGCCCTGGGAATTGAACCCGGAGGCTCCCATATGGTAAACCGGTGCCCTACCAATTGAGCTACAGCCGGCCCCTAGCCTCTATTTATAGATGAGGGAACTGAGGCATGGTAAACTAGTAGGTGGTAGAGTTGGGATTCAGGCCTATGTGGCCAGTTCCCCAGTTAGAGTGCTCCACCTCTAAGCTACTGTGGTGGTTTGGAGCAATGTACCCCAGAAAAACATGTTCTTAAACTTAATCCATTCCTGTGGGTGCAACTCTTGTGAATAAGACCTTTTGATGAGTTACTTCAGATAAGATGTGGCCCAAATCAATCAGGATGGGTCTTAATCCTATTACTGGAGTCCTTTATAAGCAGAATGAAATTCCGACACACAAAGAGAAAGCCACAGGAAGCAAGAAGCCAGAAGAGAAGGGAGAGGCCTAAACAAGCTGCCATGTGCATCACTATGTGACAGAGGAACCAGGACCAAGCACTACTGGCAGCTAGCCCCAGAATTACAGTCTTCAGGAAGAAAATATCACCTTGATGATGCCTTGATTTGAACTTCTCCTAGCCTCAAAATATGAGCTTATAAATTTCTGTTGTTTAAGCCAACTCATTGCATAGTATTTACTTGAGTAGCCAAGGAAATTAAAAAGCTATACAGCTGTTCTGTAAACTCACATTCTTCACATTTGGAGGACATCACCCCTATCCTGCACCCCAAACAAACAATTGTGCTACGTGCCCTGAAGATCTTGGAGGGCCATTATATTCCCTTTTCTTTTTTTTTCAGGTACTAGGGGCTGAGGATTGAACCTGGGACCTTGTATGTGGGAAGCCAGCACTCAACCACTAAGCCACATCAGCTCCCATATATTCCCTTTCCATACAGTTAAGCCCTCAAAAGACTGTCTGGCAAGTGCATCATCAGGACATGAGTCAGATTTACAGGGAGATTCCCTAGTTGGCTGCAACTAGGTAAAGTCAAGTGGGCATGAATTAGTTTTTTAATAGGGAAGCTAGTAAGTTTTAGTCACATCTAAACTAAATAGTCATGCGCAAGTCATGTTAGTGTGGTTAAAACTTTGGTGTTAAACCTGATATGATCCCTGAATCTTCTGTAACTTAAGAAAGTTACTCAATTTCCTATAGCTCCAGTTTTCTCCTCTCTAATTTTGAGGGTGATGATGTTTACCTGGCCAATGACTGTAAAGGTTTCAGTTAATATATATTTGTGTTGGTTTAGAGCTAAGTACCCCACAAAAACATGCTCTGAAACATAATCTATTCCTATAGGTTTAGACTCTTGTGAATGACACAATCATTGGGAAGAAAGCATGGCCTTGCTGAAGCTTCAGGTTTGGACTTCTAGCTTCCAAAATCATGCACCAATAAATTCCCATTGTTTAAGCCAAATCCATTGCATGATATTTTCTTTAGAAGCCAGGAAACAAAAACGATATTAAATTGCCTTAGGATGGTACCCAACATATAGTAGGTACTACCTTAATTATGATCTATTAGGATTATATTGGTGTAGGTTTAAACTTATCCATGCATGCAAGAGCCAAAGCTTAGCCAAGGATTCCTTAGCCATTCAGGCAAGGGAGCAGTAGTTTGGAGTTCAAGAACTAGGCTTGCATGGGTACAAATCATAATGGGGAAAAATAAAGACATGAAAATCTAAAATTGGGTCAGGGTCATTGATATGGCTAGGATTGTGCCCAGAAAGGTGAATTAAGGCAAGTTCCCTTGCAAACAATTTCTTTTAACATGACAATTTTAGGTTCTCTAAGCAGCAGCACTCTTGAACTACTTCAGTATAAAAGGATTTGAGTACATTAGTAGTTGTATTTGTTTATTTAGAAGAGGCCCACATTATATTATCTTTAACCAAGGAGTCTTGGTATGGCACACAGTTAAAGCACAGGATATAGGAACTTCCAGGGAATATGGCAGAGTACAAGCTTAAGGACTCAGTCCTTCCTCCAAACAGCTATTAAACAGACCAGAACTGTGTGAAACAGCATTTTGAATCTCTGGAAGCCAGAAGAACACTGTATAGCATACAAGGAAGAGTGGAAGGAAGAGGCTGATAAACTCCTGTAAAGAACAGTAAATTGCTTTCTACACTCAGTGGTTACTAGCACCCACCTCCCACCCTCACAGTAGGCTGCCTTGGTGTCCAGTCCCTGGCTAGGTCACTGGTGATAGAAAGGGATATAAAAATTGTCTTCTCCAAGAACAGGTGTGGGCACAGCCAACCGCTGATCCTGGCTTTTGATTAGTGAATTCATATTGTTGGGGGCCCAGCTCTGAGGACAGCTGTTGTTTCAACTCCCCCCAGACAAAGGTGGAGGCAGTGGAGATTTAAAGATGTAGTGCTTCCTTGGGCTACGGGGGACAGCTAGGTGAAAGGCTGCATTTGCTGGCCAGGCAAAGAAAGCTGAGCTTTGGGGATCCATTAGAGAAGCTTTTGGCACCCTTCCTGATCCTTCACCAGGGCACATTGGAGCCAGCACGCACATATTTGTGGGTTTGTAGTCCTGTTTTTCTGGGAAGTACTGACTTGGGAAAGTCCTCCCCAGGGTAACACTCTTCCCAGAATTTGCTCTCCAGGAAAAAGGAACTAGAAACAAAAAAGGAGTGTAAAAATAGAGGCAGACAGTCTTGGACAATGGCCTGCTGGCTTCAAACACCCAGGAGAGTGAGGTCTGTCTCCTAGGAAACAGAGGGGCAACCAAACTCCTGTAAACAAGGAAATCCAAAACAACTAACAAAGAAAAACCCAGGAGAAAACAGAAGCCCTGAAAGACAAATAAAACCCTGTACATTGCATTCATCTTGGGCAGACCTTCCTGATAGGAGGGATGTAGCTCAAGAAAAACTGTCTCATCACCAGCTGGATAAATATAAAAAACAGACATCTCAGAGAATAAATCTCACACTTAACATTTTAAAATATTAAAATGTACAGTATGTAATACAAGAATACAAGACAAGCAAAGAAAGAGGAAATGATGACCCAATCCAAAGGAAAAGGGTAAAAATACATAAAACATTAATGAAGAAGACAAGAATTTGGATATACCAAAAAAAGCTTTTAAAAATATCTTTAAAAATGCTCAGGGGATAAAAGAAAGTACAGAGAAAGAACTAAAAGATATCAGGAAAACAATGAATGAGCAATGAATGAGTCTAAGTAAAGAGACAGAAATTTTAAATTGGAACAAAACAGAACTACTGGAGTTGAAGACCACAATAACGGAAATGAAAAAAAAAAAAAAACCAGGAGGGTTTTAAGAGCACATTGGAGCTGGCAGAAGAAAGAATCAGCGAACTTGAAGACAAGACACTTGAAATGAGTCAGGTTGAGGAGCAGGAAGAAGAAAGAAATATTAAAAGAAAAAATAACCAAAGACCACTACAGGAGAACATCAAGCATGCCAATTTATGCACTATGGGTGTACCAGAAGGAGAAAGAGAGAAGGGGACAGAAGTAACAGTCAAAGACATAATGACACAGAACTTCCCTAACTTAGCAAAAGATTTGAATATGCATATCCAAGAAACTGAAAGAACACCAAACAGGGTAAACATGAAAAAAAAAACCCATCATATATTGATTACATTATCAAATGCAAAGGACATGGAAAGAGTTCTGAAAGCTGCAAGGTAAAAGGAATGCATTATGTAGAAAGGAGTCAAAATTAGATTGAGTGCCAATTTCTCATCAGAAACCATGGAGGCAAGAAGGCAGTAGGTTGAAATGCTTAAAGTGCTGAAGGAAAAAAAAACTTCCAGCCAAGAATTTTCTACCTAGAGAGATTTTCTTTCAAAAATGAGGGCAAGATTAGGACATTCTCAGATAAACAAAAGCTGAGGGAGTTGATCATCACTAGACCTGCCCTACAAGCAATGCTAAATGGAAATCTTAAGATGGGAAAGAAAGGAAACTAGACAGAGATAGTGGTTCAAGGAGCATAAAGAAAGACAGACTTGAGGTATATGTAACCATTTGGGTAATTATAAATGCCAGTATTATTGTATTGCATTGGTTGATATGTAACTCTACTTCTTACTTCCTAAAGGTGCTAAAATGCAAATGCATAAAAAGTAATAATAATCTAGTTTTTTGATTAAAATGTACAAAGATATAAACGGTAACAAGTACAAAGGAAAATGGTGGGGGGCAGAGAAGTAAGTGAAAAATATATGTACATGCTATTGAAGTTAAGTAGGCATCAAACCAAATATGATTGTTTTATATTTAGGATGTTAAACTTTACATGATAACCATGAAGAAAATAGAAAATATATCCAGATAGAAATGAAAACGCACTCAATATGGTACAACCCAAAAAAGCAAATAAATATAAAAGTGGGCTTTAATGGAAGAATTGAGGGACAAAAAAGGCATAAGACCTACAAAGCCTAAATGGAAAAATGGCAGAAGAATGTCCTGTATTATAAATAGTGACTATAGGCTAGAGGGTTCATTTCTTTCCAGGCTCAGCTTCTCTGTTCTTTTCACGAGGTCAGCTGTAAACTATCAGGCTTATGGCTCATCTCTCTTCCAGGGGCCTCTGCCTTGTCTACAGAGCTGTCTCTCTTCTTCTGTGTATCTTCTCTATGTTTCTACTTCTGTGTTCTTGATTAAGCATCCATTTATATAGACCACCAAGGGGGCAGGGACCAAACTGAGTCACTCTAATAACTTGTTCGAATCAAAGCCCTAATCTTGATTTAATCAAGTAAATTTAAAGCCTTTGAATTTAAATCAATCAAAGGGTATCATGCCCAGAGGAACAGACCAGTTTACAAATATAATATCTCTTTTGGAATTCACAAATAATATCAACTGCCACAGGCAGCTATAATAATATTGGATTAAATAGATTTTAACACCTTTTTCTGTGACCCTTTAAGGGTGATTCAATGCTTTAGAGGCTAACACAGAAGGGTAAAGTAAGTCTCCATAAAACCCAGAAAGGATTTTGTAAAACTACTCTTTGAATCCTGCCTGGTGTCACAGTTGAGAGGAAAAAAGAAGAAGAAGAAAAGAAAGAGGGAAAAGAAAAAAGGAAAAATATAAGCTATAAATAAAAAATAGTTACATGGAAAAAAGATGGTCATTATAAAGAGGAAAATTCCACAGGAAGATGTAACAACAATAAATATATATGCATCTAACAGCAGAGCCCCAAAATATATGAAGTAAATACTGACAGATTTGCAAGGTTCTACATTAATAGTAGGAGATATTGACATACCAATCTCAGTAATGGATAGAACTTCTAGTCAGAAGATCAATAAGGAAGTACAGGACTTGAATGATACACTAAACCAACTAGAACTAACATATATATATAGAACACAGTTCCCAACAAAAACAGAATATACATTCTTCTCAAGTGCACATGGATCATTCTCCAGGATAGACCATATGTTGGGTCACAAAATAAGTCTCAATAAAGTCAAGATATTGAAATCATACAATGTATATTCCTCTACCACATGAGAATGAAGCTAGAAATTGCTAACATGGAGAAATGGGAAATTCATAAGTATGTGGTAATTAAACAACATACTCTTAAACAAACAATGGGATAAAGAGGAAATCACAAGTGAAATTAGGAAATATATTGCAGCAAATGAAAATGAAAATACAACATACCAAAACTTATGGGAGGCAGTTAAAGCAATGCTGAGAGGTAAATGTATAGCTTTAAATGCTTACATTAAAAGAAGAAAGATTTCAGGTCAGACACCTATCCTCAAAACTGGAAGAACTAGGAAAAAAAAGAGCAAACTAAACATAAATTGAGCAGAGGGAAAGAAAAACAATTATTAGAGTAGAGATAAATGAAATAGAAAAAAAAACAATAGAGAGAATCAACAAAACCAAACTTTAGTTCTTTGAAAAGATCAATAACATTGACAAATATTTAGCCAAGCTGATAAAGAAAAAAAGAGGGGATACAAAGATTGGAATTTAGAAATGAAAGGGGAGATATTACTACTGACACCACTGATATAAAAAGGATTAAGATAATCACTTCTCAGCCTTTTGGCTAAGATCAAGTGTAGTATCTGTTCTTATTGGTTAAATATCTGATACATCCTTTATATAATGACATTATATTAAATGGAATTTTGGAACAGAGAAGTGGACTAGGAGCTTGTTCCATCCACTTCACACATCAACCAGTACTTCCAGTAAAGGTGCACCACTTTGGGGCTTAAAAATAAAAAAGACTATAGATTATAAGAGGATAATAAGAACAACTGTATGCTAATAAACTGGATAATCTAGATGAAAGGGACACATTCGTAGGAACACACAAACTACCTACATTGACTCAAGAAGAAATAGAGTCAACAACCCAATTGCTAGTAAAGACATTGAATGAATCATGAAAAACTTCCCAACAAAGAAAAGCCCAGAACCACATGGCATCACAGGAGAATTCTATAAACATTCCAAGAAGACTTAACTCCAACTCTGCTCAAACTCTGAAAAAATTGAAGAGGAGGAACACTCCCTAACTTATTCAATGAGGTCTACATCACACTCATAACAAATTCAGATTAAGATACCACAGGAAAAGAAAACTACAGACCAATATTTCTTATGAATATATGTGGCAGTTTGATATTATTGATGAATTCCAAAAAGAAATACTGATTATGTTTGTAAACTGATCTGTCAGAGGTTTCATTTTACTTGAATAAATAATGAATACGCCTTTGATTGAGCCATGTCAGTAGGACGTGGTGGGTGGGAACTCAACCAAGAAATGGCAGCACAGAGAAGGGAGGTTGGAGTTTTGCTATTGGATCCCCGGGAAGTAAACACATAGAGAAGCAGATACGTGGAAGGAGAGAAGGCTCTGTGAAACCTGGCAGAGGCCCTGGGAAGAGAGATGAGCCATTAGCCTGATAGTCTACAACTGGCCTAGTAGAGAGAGCAGAGCAGCTGAGCCCAGAGAGAAATGAGCCCTGGGAAGAAAGGAACCCAGGAAGACTGAACCCTTGCAAAATGTTGGCAGCCATCTTGCTCCAACATGTGGCAACAGACTTTGGTGAGGGAAGTAACTTGTGCTTTATGGCCTGGTAACTGTAAGCTTCTACCCCAAATAAATAGCTTTTATAAAATCCAAAAGATTTCTGGTATTTTGCATCAGCACCCCTTTGGTTGAATAATACAATGTAGATGCAAAAATTTTCAACAAAATACTAACAAACCAAATCCATCAGCATATAACAAGAATTATACACCATGATCAAGCGGGATTTATCCCTGGTGTGCAAGGTTGGTTCAACATAAGAAAATCAATTAATGTAATATGCCACATTAATAGAATTTGAGTAAGAAAAAAAACACTTGATCATCTCAATTGGTGCAGAAAAAGCATTTGACAAAATACAGCACCCTTTCTTGATAAAAATACTCAGAATTAAAGGAATAGAAGAAAATTTCCTCAACGTGATCAAGGACATACATAAAAAGCCTATAGCTAACATCCCACATAATAATTAATGATGAAAGACTGTAAGCTTCCTGTCTAAGATAAGGAACAAGATAATATTCCCCACTATCACTGTATTATTCAACATTGTACTGGAAGTTCTTGCCAGTGCAATTAAACAAGAGAAAGAAATAAAAGGTATCCACATTGGAAAGGAAGAAGTAAAACTTTCCCTCTTTGCAGATGATATAATCCTATATACAGAAAATATTGAAAAATCCACAACAAAGCTACCTATAGCTAATAAATGAGTTCAGCAATATGGAGAGGTACAAGATTAACATGCAAAAATCAGTAGTGTTTCAAAAACAAAGGACAAATATTATATGATTGTGCTATTTTGAACTAAATATATTGTGTAAAATCATGGAGTTAATAATTAGAATATAGGACACCAGAAAACAGAATGAGGGTAGAGAATGGAAAGCTGAGGGTTAATCTGTGCAGAATTAGTTAAAAGGTTGTTTGTAAATCTTTGGAAATAAATAGAAATGATGAAAACACATCGTTGTGTTTGTAATTAGCAGAGCTATTATATTGGTATGACAGTGGTTGAAAGGGTAAGCCTAAGGTCATGTATATTACTAGAAGGAAAGCTAAAAAATGTAACATGGGACTGTCACATTTAAAAAATGTAACATGTAACATAGTGAAACCTCATATAAAATATGAATATGGGTGATATTGCATATATAAGATGGTTTTTACAAAATACAAATACAAATAAATGAGAGAGATGGAAACAGAATAACAGCTATGTATAGCAGGGGATGCATAGGAGATTGAGAAGTAATGAGTTTTGTATGTTTGTTTTTTGTTTATTATTATTGGAATAATGAAAATCCTCTAAAAATGATTGAAGTGATGAATGTACAACTATGTGATTATACCTAATACCATTGATTGTGCAGTTTGGATGGATTTATCCTTTATTAATATGTGTCAATAAAATTGATTTGTTAAAAAATTCAGTAGTGTTTCTATACACGAGCAATTCACAATCAGAAGAAGAAATCAAGAAAAAAATTCATTCACACTAGAAACTAAAATAATCTAATATTTAGGAATAAATCTAACCAAGAATGTAAAAAACTTGTACACAGGAAAGTACAAAACATTGCTTACAAGAAATTAAAGGACACCAAAATAAATGGAAGGACATTATTCTGTGTTCAGGGATTGGAAAACAAATAACATCAAGATATCAATAATACCCAAAACCACTTGTAGATTCAATGCAATCCCAATCAAAATTCTGACAACCTTCTTTGTAGAAATGGAAAAGCTAATTATTAAATTTAGATGGAAGAGTAAGGGACCTTGAATAACTAAAGCTATCTTGATAAAAAAAAGAATGAAGTTGAAAGACTCACACTTCCCAACCTTAAATCTTATTAGAAAGCCACAGAAATCAAAACAACATGTTAATGGTATAAAGACAGACATATAGTTCAATGGAATTGAATTGAGAGCTCAGAAGTCAACCTCTCATTTATGGTGAACAGATTTTTTGACAAGGTGGCAGACCACTAATTTGGGAAAGAATAGTCTCTTCAACAAATGATCCTGGGAAAACTGGATGTCCATTTGCCAAAAAAAAAAAAGAAGTAGGACTCTCACCTCACACCACATACAAAAATCAATGCAAAATGAATATAAGAGCTAGAACCATCTTAATATAAGAGCTAGAACCATCAACCTCTTTGAAGAAAACAGGGAAATATCTTCAGGACTTTGTTTTAGGCATTTGTTTCTTAAACTTTACACCCAAAGTACAAAAAAACAAAAGAAAAAATAGATAAATAGCACATTATCAAAATTAAAACCTTTCATTTTTCAAAGGACTTTATCATGAAAGTTAAAGGACAAGCTACACAATGGGGAAAATATTTGGAAACCACATAACCAATAAAGGATTAATATCCAGTACATATAAGGAAATCCTTCAATTTAACAATAACAGTAACAACAAAGAAAAAGTTAAAAATGGGCAAAAGTCTTGAATAGACATCTTCCCAAGAGGATATACAAATGGCTAGAAAGCTGATAAAAAAGATGTTCAACATTATTAGCCAGCAGGGAAATACAAATCAAAACCAAAATGAGGGAAACAGATTTGGCTCAAGCAATTGGGCTCCTGTCTACCATATAGGAGGTCCAGGGTTCGATTCCAGGGGCCTCCTGGTGAAAGGCAAGCTGGCCCATGCTGAGTGCTGGTGCATGCAGTGTTGGCCAGCATAGGAGAGCTGGCCCACTCAGGAGTGCTGGCCCACACAGAGAGCTGGCACAGCAAGATGACGCAACAAAAAGAGACAC
>PVKH010029274.1:0-12685 GCA_004027955.1 Chaetophractus vellerosus | reverse complement strand
TCCACAGACAAATTGGTCTTAGCAGCACATGTTTCTAATGAAAATCATTTCTGGAATTAGAACATAACAGATTGATTCTAGATTTTTTACATGCTATGATGTTTTCACATTTTCAATCAAATTCCTTTCCTTACATGCTTTGCAATGACTTAGTTTAGACTCTTTGGATTATCTGCCAGTGGCCAGACCATAATTTATGGTAGCCACCTTACATGTTAGCATTTTTCTTAATAATTTAGCAGTAGACATTTCAAAATGGAAACATATTTTTAAAATTTTGTTTTTAGTATAATAAATTTATGATTTTTTATTTTTCATGAATTCTAATTGGGAAGTTTCTTATTAGCTGTCATTTCTACAACTGAAGTGTCCCTTTCTGTTAAAATGTTTTGTGGGCTGAGAAAATAAGCTCTTTGAAAGTCCAATGTGTCTTAAGTCCTTGTTATTTTTATTTTAACTATCATATCAAATTCTACTAATCATAATAGTTTAAGACCCTAAAAACTTCTATACAGGGGACATTAATATGGTGTACAGATCCATCATTGAAGAATAATTGCTTAGAGCAGTTATTTATATGATTTGACTACTCTAAGCATGAGAATCTGGAGCTCCTTGCTCTGCTAGAACATTAGCATTCCAGATAATTATTATCTATTGCAATAATTGAAAAATATATTAAATCATAGTCTTATAGAGAAAAATGTACACACACATACATACACTTATAAAATAATGAGCCTGGATATTTCTGTAACTTTTATAAATTATGGACTAGATATTTTTAACTAACCCACCATCAGAGATTATAAAAAAGATGGAAAAGCCTAGGAAAAAAGTATTTAGAAAAATGTCTGAAGTATTTGAAGACCTTTTAAATTAGTGAAATATCATAGAAATTAGATCTTGGAAGAGATGCAAACCCGGAGAACTGATCCCAGCATTTAGGGCTACTTTTTCCTAAGAGTATTTCTTGATCCTAGAAGTGGTCTAAGAGAGCATGTAAAGTAAAGACTTCACAAAACTGTCAGGAAAAAGAGTGGTACCTAGGACTCTCTCTCAAAATGATCTGAGACCTTGATAGACTTCCAATTATGCGATACCAAAAAAGTCACATTCCAGGAGTAAAGGTAAAAAGGATATGGACTGCCCCTTGCAGGTACTGATGCCAAGTTTCAAATGATGTCAACCCTTGATTATGTTTACGTGATTCTGTAATGCTGGTGCCCCTAGCATTACAGAAGTAAACAAATGTCTTCTGTCAAGAAAGATAAAATCATCCTTGCCAAAGTCATCTCTATAATGTTCCATAAAAGATATCTGACAGGCAACTCAAAACAACCAGCAGTATATGGAAGCAAGACCATAAATTAGAAGATGAGAAAAAAAGAAAAATTAAAATGCCATTGAATTTTCAGACAGATATTTACTAACTATATATACCGTTTTCATGGATATAAGATACAAGATTGACAATTTGGGCATAGAGCTGGAGATTATAAAAAGAATCCCATTAAAATTCAATGAATGAAAACTAAAAAAATAATTAAATAAGAAATTAACAGATATGTTTAACATCAGCTTAGAAATAGCTGATGAGTAGGGGACCCCCATAAACCCATCGCATATTTTACTTATTAGTAACATATTACACAAGTGTGGTACATTTGTTACAATTGATGAACAAATATTGAAGCATTGCTGAAGGAAGCCAGCCACTAAAGGACAAATACTGCATGACCTCACTGATAGGAATTAAGGATATTGAGCAGACTCACAGAAGTAGAGTCTGGAAGAAAGGGAGTAGAGACTGGGGAGCCAGTGCTCAGTCTGGGTAGAACCTCTAAGGTGGTTGGGGGTGTTGGGCAGTGGACGGGGGTGATGGTGGTGCGGCGATGTGAGTGGGATTGATGGTGCTGGAGTGTGAGTGTGAGTTGAGCAGAGTTGCGGGTGTGAGGAAGGAGCAGGTGATCTCTGGGGTGGCTGAGGACTGTGGTTAAGAATAGAATTGTGGGTGTGTTCTTTTGGTAACTATGGCAGGGGAGGGTCACTGATGCAGGGTGTTAGTGTGGGGAAGGGTGCACCTGGGGCATGCCTCTGTGGAAATGAATGTGCTCATGTGGTCATCGAGCTCTCAAATACAGTGGCAAGAATCTCTAGAGTACATATGCAGTCCTTAATAAAAGAAAACAGACCATGATAATTTGATAAGTCAGGGGTAAAGAATGGAATTGATAAGCGTGCACACAGACACAACATGCAGAAAAGCAAAATAAAGAGGTATAGAGTAGAAAATGGAACAAAAATATAAATCATCATAAATGTAGTAGGGGGCAGTCCAATGCAGCCTGCTGCTTTCCCCTGGGACCTAGAGATAAGCCCTGTGACTCACAGGTAAACCAGATATGTTGCCTGACTTCTAGGACTGAATGAGAATGTGGACTGACTCACTTCTCGGGAGTTCCTGGTGGTAAAAGTCTTCTCCAAGCAGGATAGTCTTCCCACCCATTCTTTCCCCTTTGACCTTGAGCTCATGTAACCATTCCCAGACTAAGCATGCAAGTTTAATGGCACCTGGCCCACCACCGCTGATATATCTGTTCCCAAAGGGAAAGACTGGAGTCCTTCCACTGTGGTACAAGCACGAGAGGTGTGTATGTAGAACATCTCCAGTATCATCCTGGATTGAAACCAGTTGCCCACGGGGAAAGACCATTAGTGAAGCTGACTTGACTTTGACTCTTCTCCATGAGAGTAAACCTGGGTCCATCCCGTGCCTGTGAGAGTTCAGCTTTTGCTGGTGACCTTGACACCTGTATTGGAGTGTATTGACATCTCTTTGATGTCTCTTCTGACCAACAATAAAAGGAGGTAAATATAAGAAGAGACAGGAAAAGGAATATAGCTTAGGTAGGATAAATTATAATATAATAACATGGTAGGTATAAACACAAATATACAATGATAAAAATTACATTAAAGGAAATACAATAAATGGTCATAGTAAAATGAAAAGATTGACAGTGTGAATTAAAATAACATGCTCTGCTTATAAGAACCACTTTTAAAATATAAGGGGGCAGAAAAGTTAAAAGTATGAAAGGATATACACCATATAGTCGCTAAGCTAAGAAACACTGATGTACCTATTTCAATATAAAATATCATAAACTTTTAAAGGAACACTTCATGGTGATAAAAGTTTCAATTAACTAGGAAGTCTCAAACTTTGTATGGAGCTAATAATGCATAAATTAAAATAAATAATATCAATATTATGTAATATATACTATAAAATATAATATAAAATACAATCTTATTTATTTACATAAAATAAATAAAGCACATATGTATAGAAAAATAAACAAATTATACTGGGAAGTCTAACATAAAATTCTCAGTAATAGATGAATCAAAGAAAAAAATCAGTATGGATAGAGATGATTTGGACAACACAAATTGATATAATAAACAACATATCCAAGAACTCTTTGCCATATATTAATTCAAGTTCATGGGGAAATTTTATTTAAAAATTCATGATAATGTACTTGATGGAATATAGATAAAACAGTGCTAGGGGAAAATTTATTGAATTAATTGTATAAATTTAAAAAGGAAAAGAGTTTAAAAAAAGGTAATATAAATATTAATCAATTTAAAATGAAGACAGTAGAAGGAAAGATATAATAGAGATAACAGTTGGAATTAATGATTGAGAAACAAATATATATTAGGTATGTTCAGCAAAGTCAAAAATTGATGTTTTGAAAAGGTTAAGAAAATCAATACACCTCCGGCCAGACTGATGAGAGAGAATTTTTTATTAAGAATAAAATGTGATATAACTAAAGATACTTGAGATAGACTTTAAAATATCATAAAAATACAACTGTTGCATATTGTTTACAATATTGCTTTCCTAGTTCCCTGTATACAACCTTTTGAATAATTTCCTCTGAATCTGATCTTGGGAAAGGCCAAATAACTAATTTTAACAAAAAGGCTCAATTAGGGGTGACACTGAGTGACTCCACAGTCTCGGCTTCAAGAGGTTATAGCTTCTGCTCTTGCTACATTAGAAGGTTTCCTATATGAAGAAGCTCAGTTCAGCTTACTGTTAGATGTGAGGTCATGTGGACAGAGGCAAGCTTTCCTAGGTTATTTTCCTAGGAAACTGCCAGACACATGAATGAACACATTTTAGGCCAAGCATCCCAGTCAGTACATCAGATGACTGCAGGTAAACATAGGTGAAACTAACAGCCCAATCTCTGACCCACAGCATTGTGAGCAAACTAAATAAATGATGTTTTAAGCCACTAAGTATTGGAGTGGTTTGTTACTCAGCAATAGATAACTGATGCATTTATACATGTTAAAACTGACCCAAGGAAAATTTGGAGAAAAATATGAATAACCTTATAATGATTAATATATTGTGTTTATAAGCAAAACCCTTCCTTCTAAATTAAAAACCTAAACAGCATTATGGATTCATCTGTGACTTACATATTTAAGAAATAAACTCAGTGTTACAAAAATTATCCTGGAGTAAGGCAAAAAAAAAAAAAAAAAGAGAGGGAAAAGTTCCCAATACAATTAATGATCCCAGCAAAAGCTTAATAATAAACCCTTGCAAGGAATGACTGCTAGAGAAGTAACACTCATGACCAGAGATGCAAATATACTAAACAGCATAGTAGCAAAGAGAAATAAGTAATATTTAATGTGGTAAAACACAATGGCACATTTTGTTTTATTCCTAGAATAAAACAAATGGTTTTAAAACAGATGGTTTTAAAATTCTAAAATCAATTTATAAAATTGGCAACATTGAAATAGTAAGGAAGAAAATCATATGATCATTTGATAAGATGTAAAAACAGGGTTTGAAAAATGTCAACATCCATTCATGGTTTAAATAAGCAAACCCAAAAATATCCCTCTCGGCAAATATGGTACATTGCACTAATAGCCTCGATTTTTCATATTTTCCTCATCCACACCCCCCAGGGTAATACCTTTCTATGTTGAGTCAGGGCTTGGCCAGGATATTTGTTTGAGTCAATGAGATCTGTGCAAACTTGTTGCAATCAGAGGCATGAAAATCACTTTTTAAAAAAATTTCTGTTCTTTCACTTTTCTGCAAATATGAGAAATCAGTTTGCTGAAAGGATGAGAGAGACATAAAGTAGAGCTGATTCATTTCAAACAAAGCCACGATAGATTTGTCAGTCCCCAGACAACTCTTGAAAGCTGCTCACAAACACATTTGAAATCCCAATTCAGCTTGGCCCAGATAACAATAAATTCACAACTACCCGTAGACTTATGAAAAACTAGAAATGGTTGTTGTTCTAAGCCATTGAGTTTTGGGGTAGTGAGTACCTCAAATAACTAATTGATATTTCTAATTATGAGTAAAAGTAATTTTCCTTAATCTAATAAAGGGCATCTTCAAAATAACTCTGACAAATTGCACGGTTAATAATAGTATGAAGAAAGCTTTCTACCAAAGATCAGGAACAGGAAAATTGTACCTGTTATCACTATATATATATATAGCCAGTACAGTAAAACAAAGAAAAATTTTAAAATTGGAAGTACTAGACTGTAAGAAAAAAACTCATTATTACAGATCACATGATTTAGTATACGGAAAAATCCCCAAAGAATCAGAAAAGTAATTGTTAAAATAAGTAAGTTTAGCAAGTTTTATTATTATATCCTACCAACTAATAGAAATGAACAAATAAACCACTATTTACAGTCACATCAGAAATCAGCATGGAATAAACCTATTAAAAATTGCGAGTAACTTCTTAAAAGGAATTCTTTAAAAATCACTGAAGGAGAGTAATGGAGACTAAATAAATGAAGGGATATATCATATTTACAGATGAGAAGCCTCTGCGTAAGGATGTCAGTTTCCCCAATATTGATCTATAGGTGCAATGCAATCTCTATCAAAGTCCCAGAAGATTGTGTATCTGTTTATATAAATTGACAAGCTACATGCATAAGCAAAATCCAATACAAGCCAAGGCAATCTTGAAGAAAAATGAAGTGGGAGTATTTACTCTACTGGATATCAAATATTATTAGAAACTTACAGGAAATAATACACTGTGGTATTGGTGCAATTATGGATAAATAGACTAAAGGGAAAAACAAGAGTCCCAGAAATAGACCCTTGCATATATGGACATTTGTTTCAGGTCAAAGCATATACTACAGACTGTCTTTTCAATAAATGGTACTGGGTCATTTGGATATTCTTATGTGAAGAAAATAAACTTGAATGCTATCATACACATGGGCAAAAGCCAATGTTGAATCAATTATAGGTCTAAATTGGAAAAATATTAAAATAAAATTAACATGGGGAAATATTCTCATGAACTTTGTGAAAGGAATATTGCTTAAATGGTATGTATAACTTCCTAAATATAACGAAAAAGTTATACATTGGACTACATAAAGATTAATAATTTTGTTTAACCAAAAACATCTTTGAGAGTGAAAGGCAAACCAAAGACGGGGAGAATATCTTTGCAGCACCTATAACTGTCAACAAACTCAAGTACTGATCTATAAAGAGAGCCTCGTTATCAACAAGAAAAGAGAGACAATGACTATGAATACAGGCAAAAGATGTGAAGAGACACTTAATAAGAGGGGCCAAAGGTCTATCTGAAGGTGTCCAACTTTATTAGTCCTTGTGATGTTTAGACTAAGGTGTCAACTTGGCCGGATAATGGTGCCCAGTTGTTTGGTTAAGCAAGCACTGGGCTAGTTGTAATACAAGGGCATTTCATGGACTTTAATCATCAGTGAATTGGTTGCATTAATGGCCGATTACATCTACCATCTGAGGAGATTGTCTTCAATAATGATTGACGCCTCATCCAATCAGTTGATGGCCATAAAAGGAGAAGCTATTTCGGCATTCAGGGAGAGAATTTCCACCTCTACTTCAGACAACCAGCTTCTCCTGGGAAACTCACCCAGGGCCTTCATAGGAGTCCCTAGCTTGCAGCCTGCCTTATGGGATTTGGACTTGTGCACCTCCCATTTTCGCATGAGCCAATTTTATAAAATCTTATACTATTTACAGCTACCTCCTGTCGGGTCTATTTCCCTAGAGAACCCTGACTAATACAGGCTCTAATGTAAATTTAAACTCCAATGAGAGACTATCATACATCCACTAGGGAGCTAAAATTAAAACTGACACCACCCAATGAGATGTAGCTACGTAGATGAGATGTAGAACAATGGAGCTCTCATATTGCTTAGTGGGATTGAACATAGGTGCAGCCACTTTACATAATAATTTAGAATTACTAATAAACATATACATACCCATGACCTAGAAGCCCACTCCTAAGAGAAATTTATACCCATTTGCATGAGGAGTTTTGTGTAAGAATGTTCCTTAGCCGCATTATTTGAATAGCCTCAAACCAGAAATAACACAGAGGCCATCAATCATATAAAACCTAAGTATTTTTTTTAAAGATTTTTATTTATTTTATTACATATCTCCCCTTTCCCCTTCCCCCCCGCTGTGGCGACGCACTGAGAGTGGTCACTGCGCAGGCGCGGCTTTCCCCGCTTGTGGGCGGCTTCTGCGTCTGTTCACGGCCGGCTTTCAGTTCGCGGGTGGCTGGCTGCGCTCCATTCGCGGGCGACCTGCCCTGCCCATGGCAGCTTTTGCCCTGTCCGTGGCAGCTTTTTGCCCTGCCCACGACGGCTCTGGCCTGCCCATGGCGGCCTGCCATTCTCAAGGTGGTCTGCCCGCTAGGAGAGGTCCCCGGGAATCGAACCTGGGGCCTCCCATGTGGTATGCCGGTGCCCTATCCACTGGGCTATCGAGCCGGCCCCCAAAACCTAAGTATTTTGTGAACCCAAAATACCATGCAACAATAAACATGAACAATTATTTTACACTCTCAGGGTAGAAATGCACAAACATAATGTTGACTGAAAGAAGCTAGACTACAAATACTGCAGTATGCAATTAATATAAAGTTCACAAACAGGCAAGGCTAAACTGGAATTTTAAAAGCCTGGATTTTATTTACCTTTAAGAAGTAAAGAGAAGTTAATGGCTGGAATGAGTTGTAAAGGGACTTCTTTTTCCTGGTAACCTTCTAAATCTTGACCTGGTTAAATGTATATTCTCCTTGTGACAATTAATTATGTTATATACTTATATTTTGGGCAGTTTTTATATATTAGACTTCAATTTTTAAAAGTTATTAAAAAGTGTGAGTTCACATTTAAAATGGGAATATGCATTTTATTATATATTTAGTTTAGGTAAATACACAAACACATATAAAACATAACTGAATATGGTAACTGTTTATTAGTGCTTTGTGTCTCTTCATAAAGGAATTATTGTAGTCAACACATAGATGTATGTAGGGAAAATGCCTTTAATAGTGCCCAATATGAAGCATATTTCCTCTTTCTCTTCTTCATTGTACACTAGCAACCTTTACATATTTCATTCTCTTCTGCACTTGTATAATGCCTATTTCTTGTAGGTTAGAGGAATTAAATATCCTATTAATTATCTGGATATTTGCTTTTAATTCCAAGGAATACACAAATCACTTCCTGAAAATAGCATTTTTTGCTTTATGTCAGGAATGGCTTTTCTTTCTCTGGTGTTGTTCTCTGCTCTTTTACTATGCTATTTTTTCTTTGTCTCTGTTCTGTTCCCCTCTCTCCCCCTCTATTCTATGCTGGTGTGTGTGTGTGTGAATGTGTGTGTGTATGCATGTGTGAAGAGAGCAATTTTCAAGCCCAATTTAACTCAAGATAGTTTTCTATGTCACAGAATTCAACAGATATTTTCAGCAAGCATATACTGATCATTATAAGTGCCAAGGAAGAAAATAGGATAATGTACAATAGCAAATATTGCTGCTTGTTGCAACAGCTCCGAGTTTGCTTCATGCTTATTATGTATATGCTACAATGATACAAGGAAACTTTTGAAGATTCTCATTTAGACTCTCCTAATACAATTAGCTTTGCTCTTTTATCATAAAATTTATCATAAGGAATAATGATAGGATGATTGTAGTACAAATACGTTTCACGTTTCATTAGGCAAAGGATACATTTAGATTCACACCTGTGCATCTAACATATGCCGTTAATATTACTCATTCAACTATGTCTATGAGTGAGCAGGTGGATAGAGCTGCAATATTTAAACTTTCCAGTCTGGAGGACTCAATTTAAGAAATCTACCGAAAAATATTAGAATTCTCCCCAAATGGAAGTAAACAACATGAATTTTATCCAAAAAAAAGCCTGCAAAAAGCTTTATGGCACCATGTACTCCCTTGACCACATCCATAGACCTAGCTATTGACAGTTTGCTTTCGTGTGGTTTGTTTATTCCTCCTGTAACCATATCCATCCTGGTTCTATGAACAGGTCATTTCTAAGGTTTAGGGTCAGACATCCTTCCCCACCCCTGGACTTCTGCCACGTGGTGACGTCATGTTGATGGGAACAACAAGGATTCTTCCAAAAGGGGAAGGAAGATGACAAGAGGCAGCAGGTAGAATGAATGGAAGAGGATGGGGCGGGTGAGGAGTGGCTACTGTTTCTAGGATTGTGGGAAAATTGCCTGTTTATGGGCTTCAAGGCTTCCTTTATGTTTTACGGCTCTAGGTGGCAGAAACATTACTTCTCTTATCCCCCTTTTTCCCCAACCATCTTTCCCTCCCTCATCACACCAACTTTTGCTGATTCAGAGAATAATGAACGACACCATAGAATCTACCACACTGGAAAGAATACCATTCAGCAGTCTTGAATTTTAGCACCAAGGGTGCAGATGCACCCCAGTGTGCTACAAATTAGTAAGGTTCCTGGGGTAGGCAGAAAAAATGAACACCCCTCCCAAGACATATTCACTTCCTAGTTCCCAGAACCTGTGAAAATTATGTTTTACAAGAGAAGACGTAATTACGTTAACGATCTTATTTTTAAAACTTTGTCTCAACCTCCAAAAATAAAATAACAGACAAAAGGCAGCTTAACAGATTATGGAAGAACCACTTTTTAAAAAATCCTGTCCTGGCACATTTATCCTACCCAATCCCCAAAACAAATTCAATTGCCTTTCCAGTGTTCTGAAAGATGGATAAATGAGCACAGATTGGTTAAATGACAAGACCAAGGCTTCCTTGTTAATGAAGAAAATTTAAAAAAAGCTTTATCTTGTTTACATCTCATAAAACTAAATCCCTTTTTTTACCTTTAGCATAAATATAGTAGTTCTTTGCCTTTGCCACAAAAATATTGCAATATTACTGTTAATTATAGTCTATAAGTTACACTAGTTGTATTTTTCCCATATATCATCATATTCTTAACACCTTGTAATAGAAGGACATTCTTGTATTTGTATTATTAACCACAATCCTCATCTACCACTAAAATCACCATATTATACAGTCCCTAGATTACCCTCTAACTGTCTTTCAATTTAGATTAACCTCTCGAGACTACTCCCTTTCAATCACAATCACATTTGTAAATCAGCAGTGCTAGTTATACTCATTAAAATGTGTTACAGATCTTGAGAGGACAAGCTTATCTTGGATTATCCAGGTGGGCCCTAATATGTAACCACATGTATCCTTGTAAGAGAGAGGCAGAGAAAGATTAGACCTAGACACATGGGGAAGAAGGAGGAAGAAACAGAAAAAATGTGGCCACAAGCCATGGAATGCCAGTAGCTCACTGAAGTTGGAAGAGGTAAGGAACAGAGCCTCTAGAGTGGTGTAGCCTTGCAGACACCTTGACTGAAGACTTCTGGCTTCCAGAATGGTAAGAGATTAAATTTCTTGTTTTAAACCACCAAGTTTCTGGCATCTTGTTACAGCAGCAACAGGAAACTAATATACTGCTCAATATATGAGATGAAACATTACCTTAAGACTCTTAACCTCATTTTAATGTGTCTGCAACCCAGATGTTTATGCATCTAAGAGTCATTAAAACCTTTTGTATTTACCCACCTATTTCATAAAAATAGTTTTCTTTTGCTTATCTTACTTAGGGGCTATGGTTTTAAGCTTATATAGCTCTAGATTTCAATGTGAATAAAACAGAACAGAGTTTACTTATACAAAAAATATTCCCTTCCTTGACTATCTAAGGGTCTTGGCATTTGTTAAGATAAAGTAAGTCAAGATGCATCAAACTCTAAAAGAATAGCCAAAGTTCAAGAATTAATAAAACAAAGAGACTGGCTTTATACAACTGCGGGAGAGACCCTTTGTACTAGGGTATAGAGAAAGCTTATTGCCCAAGTGAGACACACGTCCTCAGTTAAATGCATTTGGGGGATTTTGCACATTTTTGATAATTGAGGATGTTTTAAGTCATTTGGGGTTTCACACTTGAATTGAAGTAAACAATATGGATAGTCAAGTTGGATTTTTATGTTACCTTTGAGAGCTGGGGAAGGAGCGAGCGTTTCTTTCACAGGCAGACCAGTTAAAACTAAAACCTCAGATCTGGAGCTTCAGGCAGGCTACTATGCAAATTTTTAGGAAAGCTACAGTGCAAAGATAAGACATTCTCTGAGTGGAGTACTTATATGTTTGGGGCATGAATAGTCATTTGCCAAAGACACTACCCTCAGACTCCTATAAAAGAAATAGAGCCCTCAACTCTCTCTATACTCTGTCTCCTTCAGTGCATTCTTGACAATTCAGAATCTGTTCAGCTTCTGCCTTGTGTTTTTGCTGCTTAATATAGATCTATGTTTTACCTTCAACTTTCTGTTGCTCCCTGTCCAAAATCCTTCCACTTCTCTTCTTGCTTTATTTCAATCTTTGCCACTTATCCTTATACTACATATTAGAGTACATTTATTTCCATATTATATATCTTGACCAAGTAAACTGTAAGTTTCATGGGTTAAGGGTCTGTTTTAGTTACTGCCTTATCTCAGTTCCTCCAGAAGTGCCTGCAATGAATAACTGCTCAAAAATATGTGCTAAGATAGCGAGTGAATTAGCAAATCAGGGAATGAATGAATGCAAACTCACTTAAATTGTTGACTAAGCATTAACTGCCCATGGTGTTCTTTGCTCTCTGTAGGCTAGGTTCTAGGTTTGTCATGTTTGTTTGCTGGATTTACCTTTGGTTTTCCTGATTTTCTGCTAACTCGGATGAAGAAAGATTGAACATTAATGTGTAAGTATCATTGGTAGTTTACCACATACATTGATCAAAATATCCCTTCCCAAATGCCAGGGATTTTCATGTTATAAACTGAAAATAAATACAGTTATATTAAAACAGTCCACCCTTCAGTGAATGGTCAAATGCAATTTTTTTCTCTTTGCAGGCTTTGTAGAAATGCACATTTCCTAGCACATAGTACCATTCAATAAATATTTCTTGGTTAAAATTAAGGTCTGTAAAACACCTTTAAGGACATTTCTTGAAATGTAGTATATATAAAGTTGCAAAAATATTTATGTATAGTTTCCCTAATATGCTATTTGTGATCTTCTCTTTTAATTAAGCTTTTAATATGCAGATAACTAAGTGAGTGTTTGCTGTGTTCCTCCTTCCATTTGTCTGTTAGCCAGCTGCCTAATGTTATGACCTTGGACTCTCATGTGACTAGAGA
>PVKH010029273.1:0-12686 GCA_004027955.1 Chaetophractus vellerosus | reverse complement strand
TGATAATGAGTGAAAGGAGGGGCACCCCTGGAGTAAGGGTCTCTCTGCTCTCTGCTAGACGACCCCCCCCGACAGTATGAAGGACCTCTGCATCACTACCGACCACAGCAGGAGCCGCCGTCCCCCCAGCAGCAGCCAGCCCCCTCCTCCCAGGCAGAGGGGCCGGGACAAGTGCCCAGGACCCATCGTCTGATCACACTCGCCGACCACATCTGCGTAAGTCCAGCATCCCTCTTATTGGTTCACTAACTTTTCTTATTCTGTGCAGAAGGCACATTTCAGTATAGGAAGAGAAAGCCACCATAAAGACACCGAGATTTTTTTTATACAGTTTGTGGGGGCGGCGGCGGCGGCAAGTATTTAATAAGTTTGACCACTTCCTTCTTTTCTCGTTCACAGCAAATTATCACACAAGATTTTGCTAGAAATCAAGTCTCCTCTCAGCCTCCCCAGCAGCCCCCCACGTCTACATTCCAGAACTCACCATCTGCTTTAGTGTCCACACCTGTGAGGACGAAAACTTCAACTCGCTACAGCCCAGAATCCCAGTCTCAGTCTGTCCACCATCAGAGACCAGGCTCAAGGGTCTCTCCAGAAAATCTTGTGGACAAATCCAGGGGAAGGTATGGTTTTTCTTTGCCACCATTAAGACAATTTGAGTTTATCTACAAGACAGGGGATTCATTTCTCACACCTAAAGTTTATTTAAAAGCCTGTATTCCTTGTAGCGCATAAAAGCGGATCTTTGCTCTGTATATCGTTCTTAGATGCTAGCTGGGCAAGCCATGTCAGGTATTTTTAAGATATGCTCACAAGTTGATGGTTTTTTTGTTGATTGTATTATGTTAATGGTTTGCAAAGACGGTTACGAAGACTGTAGTTCGGTACTAGTTTAGGGAAACTTGAGAAATAAAAATATTTCTCCCGGTTGTCTCTGTTGGGCCAACAGCAATAGACATTTAGGAAGGTGACATTAAATCATGGGAAGTGAGGCCAAATGAGGCATCAGGGGAGAAAGCCCATTTGACATGGCAGGGCTGTCTGGTAAGGAGCCTGGCTTCTTTGCTGATGCTCTGTGCTAGCACGTGTTAGAATATAGTAAAGCAACACAAAGGGAATTAATTCATAAAAATGCTGAGTGAGAACAAGACTGGGATATCAGGTCAACAGTTCTGGCAGACATTTGGCAGACACACAGCGGATGGATGAACCAGCATAGTGGAAGCCAGCGCTCACAGCGTGAGAGAGAGGAATGTGGGGCCCCAAAGCACAGAAAGGAGTTAGAATAATGTCTGAGAAGCTGGATGTCTTCTTTTTAAAGAAAACCAGCTTTATTGTGCAAGTTTTCAATCACAGACAGCAGTAGCGAGAATATTGTCAAGAAAACCTCCCAGTAACCATCCCCCCCCCCCCACTTTGGTGATCATCGGCACGTGGCCGGTTTTGTTTCATTTTTATCCCCACATACCCCCAGCTCCAAATCGTCTCTAGAAGCTGGGTTATTTAAAGGATAAGATGAAGGTGCATTTATTCTCTTTCAACAGCAACAAAGAATGTAATTATTGAAAGAAGCAAGGAAGTTGTATAGCAATCACTGTTCACTCCTGAAGTCAAGGAATATGCAGCAGATTTTGAGCAACTGATTGCATTTAAGAGACTCCATTTGACTTTCTTGCTTGTAATTTCTACACCACTACAGCTGTGCATTTGAATGAGGAATGTTAACATTTCTTTCTTTGGCCTTCGTCATAGTTATAGGTTAAAATGTACACACAATCCATGGTAGTGTAAAACACCATTAATTGATTTACAGTCTATAAGCAAAACACAGAGGAGGCTTTCTGTAGTTCTAAAACAGGACATAAATGCTATAAATCATAAAAAAGTGGTTGCCAGATAAAGGGAAAGGGGACAGAGAAGTAAAAGGAAGGGTATGCGTGCTAATTTTTCAAAAGGAAACATAAGAGGTTGAAGTATACTATTTAAAGTTAAACTAGATAAACAAGATTACAATAAAACAAACAACAGCGTAGAAAAAGCAGCCAGTTCCTCTTTCATGGAAGGCAGTTGATGGTTAATGTTTCAAGTTTGATGAATCAAGAAATAAAGGTGTAAGATTATTTAGAGTTTTGGAGGTAACCAGCAAAAGAACTAAAAGAGAAATGTTAAAAAATGCCTACCTCTTAAGAATTGGATAGAGTTGCTGGGGAAAAGAAATTTTTTTTCTTTGTTTTTAAGCATATACATTACAGTTAAATTATATTTAACTGTAATGCAGCTGTCAAAAATCGCAGATGGCTCTTAGTATAGTTGCTGAGTTAATTTTTTATTTTTATTTTTTGCTAAACGAGTGTGTTTATCTCACATTATTCTACCAATATGGTATCCAGAAGAAAAACATTAAAGTTCAAGGAACTGTTCAGCCCTAAAATGGAATAACTGGAGCCTGTATTGATTCGGTCCTCATAGGTTTCAGTTTCCTGCTTAAGTCCTTTATCTTTAACTTACTGAGGAACGACCTGAGAATAAGTCATGACCCTTGAGGGGCCACCTGGACTAATGGGCTAGGGTGGAATGAGTTCTTGCGGAAGGTCATCCTAACCTGCCCGTTCCTGTGGCACTACTGGTCAGGCATGGATAAGGCTGGCATGACAGCGCCCGCCTCACTTTTTTTAAAATAAATAAGCATATAGTGAATACCTGAGGCAACTTTTTTTCTGATTTAAATTGGCAATTCCTGTTGCATTCTGAATTAAGTAATGAGTTAACCAGTTTCTGTGTAGGGTAAGCCCTAGGTGAGCCCTGAATGACAATTTAGTATTTTACATGTTACAGTGTTAGGCCTGGAAAATCCCCAGAGAGGAGCCACGTCTCTTCAGAGCCCTACGAGCCCATCTCCCCGCCCCAGGTTCCAGTTGTGCACGAGAAGCCAGACAGTGTGCTGCTGCTGTCCCAGAGGGGAGCAGAGACCGCAGAGCAGAGGTGAGGCGGGGAGGGCCCTTCCTAGCAGGTCTCCCATCATGACGATGTGCGTGTTTAGTGCCTTAAGATTTCCTTTAAGTCTCTGCCTTTTTCCTCTCTCTGCTTTCAGGTCAGGATGGGGCTCTCAGGATCATTTTGTCACTGTTTTCCTATGACCTAATACGATTGGATTTTAAATTTTAAAATTATATTTAAATAAGTTATAGAAAAAAATGTTCATTATACTTGTTGGTTTTCACTCCTGATTTGAGTGTTCCCCATGGACTAAGCTGTGTGGCTTGTATGTGAGGGAGGGAAGGAGCATGGCACTCCTGGGCTCACCTGCTTTACATAGTTTCCCTGTTTCTCACCCCAGTCCAATGGATTCTATGGTTTTATCCCCATTCCCCATTTGGATCTACGCCTGGGAGCCTGGATTTGGCCCCTTGGGTCAGTCCCCACACCTCCACCAGGGTGATCTGTGTAGACTGACTAGGAATGTGACTGCCACGCTCATGGCTTGGCACTTCTCTGTCACCGTCTCTGGGTCTAGCCATGTCCTGGTGGCCTCTAGGTGCTAGGGGAAACTTGGTTAAATGTGTTAGTACAAGAGAAAGTTGCCAACCTATGAAACCCTTTAATTTACTTCAGCTCATATGTTTGGAGGCTTGAAATGATTCTAACAAATAGGCAGTTTTATTTATACACTGTGACTACCTGTTCAAATGCAACTGTTAATTGCTTAGGTATGAGCTCTTGTTATCTTATAGGCAAGTGTGCTGTTAAAATTTTATTGAGCAAAGTAATTCTACTAAAACAATTCCTGGTTCCTGTGATAACCATAAATATATCAAAGTTTATCCAGTTAAGCAGAGAGCATAGTGGATTTCCAACTTTTCCCATTAATCTTCATTGATGTCCTTAATTGATGCCCTAACTGGCTTACGGTCACACACTCTTTCTTAGGGCTGTAGCCCTTTGTAGGCTGCCAGGTGCTCTTTGGTAAGTGCTGCCCTCAATAGGCATGTCTCTGAGGTCAAGCAGACGTGTGGGTGATGGCCACTGTTGTCTTCCAAACAGGAATGATTCCCGCTCACCAGCGAGTATGAGCTACTTGCCCTCCTTCTTCACCAAGCTTGAGAACACTTCACCCATGGTTAAATCAAAGAAGCAGGAGATTTTTCGTAAGTTGAACTCCTCTGGTGGAGGTGACTCTGATATGGGTAAGTGGGATTTCTTTGCCCCCAAATAAAACATGCATTAATAATGATAAACTGTGTTGCCTTTCCTGTAATCCTGGAGTTTGAAGGCTCTTCTAAGGCATCTGTCCAACCACATCTGATCCTCTGGTTCCTTATCAAATGTCTGCCAGCATGTGAAGGTTTTAGGGAACAGGAACTGGCTGCCTTCTGAAACTGTCCCTTTTATCTTTGAACAAATGCCAGGCTTAGGAAAGTTTTTTCTTATGTGGGGCTTGATTAGCCCTTGATAGGTTTTTTTTACCCACCAGTCTTCATTTTACCCACTGGGGCCATCTAAAACCCTTCTATTTCACCCACATGACTTCTCTGCAGATATTGGAAGACAGTGGTCATGTCCTTCAAGAGTCTTGTCTCTCCAAGCCTCCCCCGTTTTTCGTCAGCTGTTCACCTGTCTTGGTTCTTTGTATCCCTACCACCTGAGTTGTTCTCCATCTTTAGTCTATTTAATTGAGCCTTTCAGTAGGTCCTGAGTAACGGATTCCCTCTCCTAAATTCATCCTCATTAAGGTAGCCTGAGATGGCATTAGCTTTTCTGGCACCCACAGTGCACGTGGGACAAAGTGGGCGCCAGGGTCTCTCAGCCGCTCCTCTCCCTTGCTGTACGCGGACAGTTACTAGATCCAAGTGCAGGGCCAGGCAGTCTGTGCTTGCTCGTTCCACCTGCTCTTTCTGCCTTACCAGTGTCTTTATGGATCTCACTTCAGCCACTCAGGATTCTTTGGCCGATTTGACAAACTCACCTTCTAAAAAAGACCACCAGTAGCAACAGCACGCACTTGCCCAGCAGTTACTGCGTGCCCGGCACTGCTCTGAGCACATATTGCATGGACTCCCTTGATCGTCACACGGTCCTGTGGGCTGCCTAGTATCATCTCCATTTTGCAAGTGAGGAAACTGAGACTTGGGGAGGTTGAGTAACTGGCCCAAGTCACACAACTAGTAAGTAATGGGTTGGGACTCCAGCTCCAGAGCCCAGGCCTCTAACAGGTCTTTGCTCAGAGCCTAGTTGATAATACTCGACAGATGAAGCTCTGAGGCGGCAGAAACGTTCCTTTGGGTCGCAATGCGTGCACAAGTCAGAATCCCTCTTGCACTGTTGAGTGCACCGGCTCATGCCCTCTCCCAGGCTTTCCCATCATTTCCTGAAGTCGAACCAGCAGTAGAGACTTTGATGGATGCCTGGGCATACCATTATCTGGTTTGTTTATGTGTTTTATGATGTGCTAGTTTCTCATGTCAAATGAAATGAAATTGTGGGCTGTGAACTCTTTGTGCCAAAGGAATGTGTGTTTGTATCTGACACTTGATGACTAATAAATGTTGAAAATCCAAGAGACAAAAGGATGAACTCAGTGTTACCTATTGTTTAAGTGGCAACAAGTCAGCTAAAAGACAAGTTATTTTAGAATGTTGACCATAAGTGCTCTCACAAGATCTCCTTTCTTTACTATTATAATTAACTTTTTCTCTCTCCAGTCTTCAGCTGTTTGTCTGTTACTTTACAGGTCCTCAGACATCAACAACAAAAACATGGTGTTCTCAGTTTCACATTCTCTCAGAAAGCTGAGAGGAGGTTGTCAGAGCACAGAGACATACAGATTCTAGAACAGCTGGTTGTGAAGAATTGTTACATCCTTGTGTGATTCACACTCGGCCTCTCTAGTCTTTGTTTTGCCCATGTAGTAGGAAGAAATGCCAAAGGGAGCTGATGTGGCTCAGTGGTTGAGCCCTAGCTTCCCACATGCAAGGTCCTGGGTTCAAGCCCTCGCCCCAGTACCTGAAAACACACACACACACAAAACCACGTGTGAGTCGCAGCAGCCTGCTGAGTGGCTTGTCTCTCGTCTGTGGGGATCCCTGTCTAGGCAGGCGCAGGCTCGCTCACTGATTGAGCATTCCTTGGTTGAGCAGGGTCCTGTGCTGGACGCGTTGGCTATGACAGTTGTCTCTATTCTTTGAAACGTATAATGAAGCAAGTCACTAACTTTTAACAGAGGATATGACTTATTAATGTCTTGAGACAGGTATTATCAAAATTGCTTTATTCTGGGATTCTTTTTATTGTGAGAGCTTATGATTGTGGCAAGGGGAGATGATAAAGGAACCAGTGGGCAGGCTTATGGGACACCAGGGCATGTTCAGTCCTCGCAGAGGAGTCAGTTGGAGAAATCAAAGCCGTCCAAGTCCTAGAGGCTTTACTTAAGTGCAGCGTCTTGCGATTCGATGTTCCCACCATGGACATGGATGACTTTATTTTAAAACACCTAACACTGTCAAACTTAGTCTATTTCATCTCTTTGCAACCTGTGACACAGTGAACCACTTCCCTTTTCTGGAAATACTCTCTTTCCTTAGCTTTCAGATACTTTCTCCTGGTTTTTTCTTACTTCTTTGGCCACTTCTTCTGTCTCCTTAAAGATGCAGTCTAGTCTTGCTTTGCTTGGCTCTTATATGAATGTTGGTTTTCCCTAGGGCTTTCTTCTCAAAGATTTTTGAAGCCTGTTTTTGAAGAGTCACGTACTATATGTACATTCACTCTAGGCGTTTAAACTGTCACCTTAATGCTAAAACTTTTATCCAGAGTCCAACTTTTTCTCCTAAGCAGACTTCCATTTCTCCTTGACTGTTCTTACTGGCTCTGTAAATATCTAAAAATCCCACCTCCCCTCAAAACAAAACAAAACAAACAAAGAAAAAAAAACCTCCCGTTCCATACCGCATAAATGCATAAATGGCCCTCCTTGATCCTTTCCTTGGCAGCCCCACCCCATTCCTCATGGCCTGAGGGTAATTACCTCAAGTCTGCCTCCCCAGCAGCATCCTTCCCCTCATCTCAGAGCAACTTGTCAGGTTCTCTTACAACTGTTAGTTTGCCCATCTGTTTTAAGACCAGGGGTCCTCTAACTTTAAAATGCATCTCAACCACACAGGGTACTTGTTAAATAAATACATGAAATGTAGGGCCCCAGGCATCTAGGAATTCTCATTTTTACCAAATGCCCAGGTCATTCTGATTTGCGTGGCCCAAGAAAAGGCCACACTGATCTCTGAGTTCCATAAGTAAAGGAAGATGTGCATTTTACTGTAGTGTCTAAATATGATAAACTCCACGAAATTGCCTTCATTTTTAATCAATAAAGTTAATTTTATGATTCAACCAAGTAGCTGCTCAATAAATATTTGTGGAATGAATGAATGAGTCCTGTTCCACAAACCTCTGTGATAACCATAAGGTTGCATTTATCACTGGGTATTATTTCATGTTCAGCTTAATTTCCATGAGTCACCTGGCCTGTGGGTAAGGAGACTGTCGTCTGCAGCCATTGCTTTATGGGTCTTCCCGGAGATTTTTCTCCTGCCTCTTGTCAGTTTAAGCCTCCCTGGTCAAAAAATTCTCTAGGCATGTACCATCGCTCTTCCATCTCCACCAGACTGATCTTATCCCTAGGGAAGAACCCATCCTTCGGCCATCTCTTCCAAAGCCTAAATTCTTCTGGGACATGACATGTTTAGCCACTCAGCTGCTGCTTACATTCTTCTTTCTCTTTCCAATTCTCAGCATCAAGTTTGAAGAAGCAATGAAAGCACCATTTATATCCCCTAATCTCTTCCATTTCTGGCACAGTGTTTTTTAGGAGGTTCCCAGGTCTTCTGGTGTCACTGAGTAAAGATTCCTAATTGCACAGTTAACAGGAATGAAAAGAATCAACAGGCAGAGTCTGGGCCTCATCCAGGGAATGTGCCCAGTGAATGCTGGAAGGGAAGCACACAGCCAGGGTCACCCAGTCGCTAGGCCTTCCCTCTGGAGCTGCCTCAGGCCTGCTCGTTCTTGCAGGGTCACCTTCGAGGTCTAGGTTTCTTTTCCTCCTAGCAAGCCTGGGTTCCTATTCTGAGGGCAAACTCTTTCCCATTTGTGTTTCTTCAGCAGTGTGAGATGATCCTTTTTCCTCCTCTGGGTTATATTACTCCTGTTTTGATTTTCCTATATCACTCCATTTTATTTCCTGAGTTCCTTATTTAAAAAAATATATATTTCTTCCATTTTATTTATCTTTACATAAGGAGTAGAAAATAAAGACTGAGAGTATGGAAAATAAAAGGATGGCTTTATTAGAGGGTTTTTTTGGTGGGAATTATAGACTTTATCTATTTTGGTATATATAATTACCACATCTCAATTAACTTGGATGTTTGTTTAAATACAGCAGCTGCTCAGCCAGGAACTGAGATCTTTAATCTGCCAGCAGTCACTACCTCAGGTAAGATTCAAAATACATTCTTTGCCAGTAAGAAATTGGTGTGGTAGCAGTCAGTCCAACCAGCCCTTCTTGAGTACTGACTGCATGCCGGGGACGGTTCCACTGTGCAGAAGAGAAGAAAGTATATTGTCTCTCACTCCCAAAGCACCTCATCTGATCAGGGAGGGAGCTAGTTAATAGCAATAAAGAGTGAATGGAGATCCAAGAAATACTTGTTGAATAAATAACTGAAAAAAAAACATAAAAACCATTCAAGAATGGTATAGAAACTAGAGAACTGAAAAGAAGACCGTTCACTGATAACAGAGGCCTGTTGCCTCGAGTGGTTGCCCGCGGGTTCGTGTGTTCCGATGGCACCGCAGGCCCCCGGGCTGCTGCGGGCTGCTGTGCCCTTGGGCAGAAGGGCTGCGTGCAGTCTGTTCACTTCTGATTCAGAGATGCTTTTGGTTGTTTCTTTCAGGCTCAGTTAGCTCTAGAGGTCATTCTTTTGCTGATCCTGCCAGTAATCTTGGTCTAGAAGATATTATCAGGAAAGCTCTCATGGGAAGCTTTGATGACAAAGTTGAGGAGCACGGAGTTGTCATGTCCCAACCCGTGGGAGTACTGCCTGGTAGTGCCAACACCTCAGTTGTGTCCAGTGGGGAGACACGCAGAGAGGAAGGGGACCCCTCGCCCACTTCAGGTAAAGCTTTCCCTTGAGTGCTCTTTGGCTGCCTTTCCCAAGAAAAAGCCCATTTGTTTCCCAAGTTCTAATGCCTCACACCAAGATTTCCTGTGTCTTTATGTGCTCAGAGTCACCTCTGGCGTTTTAGTTACTCTTACTTAATATTTTTAACCTGCCCAGACATTATAGTAACACATGCAGAAAACAAAAAGGCAGAAAATTTTACCTAGAATATCACCCTTCCAGAAGATCAGTTTTCAGTTTTGTTTTCACGTAGTCCTTTTCTGCATACATTTTAATTGTAAAACAAGTATAATTTCTTATTTGGCTTTTGTATAAAAGTGGCTTTACTATTATAATAAAAATGTTAGGCTCAGTATAAAAGACTGTTAAGCCATAGAGAAGAGTGGGAGAGAAAATACAACTCCAGATGTCGTCATCCAGCCAGCTAAAGTCGTTTGATAAGCACCATTCCAGACACACCTGTATTTTCAGATATTAGAATGTGGTCATTTTCTACATGCTGTGAAAGCAAGCAAACAAAAACCATACCAACTAACTTGTCAATGTTACATGTGTTTTTTTCTTAATCATTTTCAAACTAATATCTCTTGTACTTAAATTATTTTAGTTTAGGTTTATTTTCCTCTGTTATTTTGAAGCAAAAGATCTCACTGTGGTTAAGGAGCAGATGGGAAAACAAGATCAGCACTGCCCTCCCCTTTCTGCCCTTACCTTCTGTTTTTGTTGCTCTTAGGTGTGTGTGTGTATTTTGTACTGTGTTTTTCCCCAAGAGTGCTGAGGAGTTCCCTGGGTTCTTTCCTGTGGGAGAATTGTCTCCATGTTGCCTTCTATTTGAACTCATACTTACCTCAGGACTACCCATGCACACTGCTCCATTTTTTCCCTGGCATTCAGTTGTATGAGAAATGAGGCCAGGTTCCCCTTTTCCAGGGGTGACACTTGAGCTGCTGGAAGACTGCCTTTTCCCTCAGTGTCCATAATTTAACCATCAGAATGTGTGTCAGTATTGGGTCATTCTGAATCACATTTCCTTGAGCACAGGAGGGCTTTTGCATTTGCAGCTTCATTCCTGCCTTCAGAGAAATCTGTTGAATGTTCCTCTGAATTATTTGTGTTTCTTTTGGTGGGCTCTCCATTTCAAAAATGCCAGTTATCTTAATAGTCTTTGTCCTCTGTATCTGCTACCTTCTGAGTACTTCAGTCATCTTGGTCTTTTTCTAGTGCTTTTACTGGAATTGTCTCAAATTTTTCTTCTGCACTAATAATTCCCCTTTCAGTTATTTCTGAGCCTTGCTCTTTCTAGTTTATTCTTTATTGCTGTAGTTTGGTATTTAATTTTTTCCCTAAGCCTTGAACTAACCTTTTTCATATTTTGTTTCAGTTCTCTATTCTTGGAGCTTCTTTTGTAAAGTGGTTTCATATTCTTTTGACGTTCTTTTCCAGCATACAAAGTAGCTTTCCCCCTTGCTTTTTCTATTACATTTTCTACCTTTTTCATCAGGGATTTTTGTATTGCTTCTCCTTCCAGCCAGTTTGTGGTCTAGAAGTTGCTATCTACTTTTTTTCTGTACCCTGAAAGATTTCAGTCATGGTGAACTTTCTGCTGGGGCCAAAGAGTAAGTTTGTTGGGCTCCGAACCTCTTCTGAGATCTTTTTAATTCATGTTTGGTTCCAGGGTCCAGGCAGTAGTATCCCACTCCTATGAGCTTCTCCTGAGTTCACCAACTAAACAGAACCTTAAAAAACAGAAAAGTCCCCCGAGATCCTGTAGCAATGATGGGCTTTTGTTCTACAGTTTTTTCTTGATACATTATTTCTTCAGGTGGTGTATTAGCTCCCTTCAGTTTGCTTCCCTCTAAATTTGGGGGAGGAGGGAAAAGGTAGTGAGTGAGGATTTCAGATTTCGGTCAGCTTGCCTTATTTACTATCTCTAAGGCCAGGAAAGAAGCTTTTATAGTCCAGAAATTTCAGTTCCTTAGTTAATACATTTTAAAGTTTATAGCATGAGGGTGTACCCCTTTTTTGTTGTGTGCTGCAAGTGAAATTCTACCTTGCTTTTAAATAGTGTTTTTCATTTCACTGGGTACTAGGATCTGCATTCTTCATGCTACCATTCTGCTCATTTCATGTAACATGATGTAGCATCAGCATTTTGGTAGTTTTTTTGTTTGTTTTTAATTAGAGAAGTTGTTGGGGTTACAGAAAAATCACGTTGGTGGGTTTTTTAAGTCGAGAACTTATACTGTATAGCCATAATTAATAATTGAACTTGAATTTCACTTCCAGGAGGAGGTGTTTGCAAACCAAAACTGATCAGCAAGTCAAACAGCCGGAAATCTAAATCTCCTATCCCTGGGCAAAGCTACTTAGGAACTGAGCGGCCCTCCTCCGTCTCCTCTGTGCATTCGGAAGGGGATTACCATAGACAGACGCCGGGATGGGCCTGGGAAGACAGGCCCTCATCAACAGGTGAGCAGTTGGTTAAGTGCTGGAAAATGAGACAAAGCAATTTGTGTCAATGCCTTGGTCATTAGTTTGCAAAGTTCCATTTTCAATCCTGTATCATTAATAGATTTCACTTTCCAAAATAGAAATTGAATGCAAGATCTGAATACCATGAATAAGAGAAGTGCTATGAAAAAATACCTCAGTCATGCCTATCTCTTTATCATGCTGTAGCCAGCATTTGCTATTTGCCATTTGCCAAGCAAACAGGTCTGGTTTCAGATCTTTCACGAACTGTACCTTAGTGTAAAGCGCCACCACCAAGGCAACCTTTACCTTGAGCCTTTCACAGGAACATTCTAGAGGAGGTTCTTAAGAGAAATATTAGGAAATCAAAGTGAAAAACAGGAAGAGCTTTTTAAAAAGCAGTCATCTCTCTGTAGGCTCACTACTTCTGTACAAACTGATGAAAAACTATTCTAGGAATTGTACTAATGCCTGACATTAATTTCTTTCTATTTATAAACTATATAAGTATAATTATGACAGTTTATAAAAGAATAAACTTTCCTTTCTTTAAAAAAATAAAATTGATTTCAGGGTTTCAGAGAATTATCTTAACCCATTCCTTTCTTAATGGTTGGTTGATATATGTATCAGTGGAAAAAGCTTGATATGTACCCACTACCCTAATACATATGTAAATCTTTTATGAATATTATCTCAGTATAATTTAAGGCTTTTGCTTTATAAAATTTTTATGCAACATGCAAAATCCTTGTGTATTATTTGAAAACCTCTAGCCTAGACCCATGGTTATTTCTTGAGATTATCTGATGAAATGGTAATGTTTTATTTCCTGCTACCAGAGCAGAGTTTCTAAGCTATAGGGTTTTTGAGGAAAATCAAAAGGATCTAAAAATTAATAGGTGATGGTGCTATGGTTAGGTTCACACATCCCCCTTCTCAGTCTTCCCAGAGAAATAGAGCAGAATGATATGCCCCCTGAGCCTGCTGAATCTCCTGGGTACTCACCCCCTTCACCCTCTGAGAGTACTCTTTAAGAGTCAA
>PVKH010029272.1:0-12687 GCA_004027955.1 Chaetophractus vellerosus | reverse complement strand
TCTTCTCAAAGCATTCTGCCAATTGGTCTTTACTAGGGAAAAGGACCATGCTCAACAACATTAAATGAGGTTCCTCTTGAGAAGGAATTTTCATTGTATTCCAAGACAATATGTGCATATCAAAGCCTTGATGCTATGACTCTGAGCAGTGTGGTTTCATCCCCAGCTTTTTCCTTCTTCCCCATTCTTGGGCTTAGCCTTCCTATTCTAAAAACAAAAGAACTATTTGCTCCTTTGCCCTAGGAGTTATTACTCAGGCTAATGGCTTTAAATACCATCTCCAAGTGCTGCCATCCAAATTTACGCTCTGTCTGTACCTCTCACCCAGCCGCAGCACCAAGTACCACCCGCCTTCCAGTAGCCACTGTTTATTGCATTGACCACGTGCAGCGATTCTTAAAAGCATTTTATAAATCAGCTGGTCTACACTAGTCCTGGGAGGTGCATATTGTGTTCTAGCCCCACCTTCCACATAAAGAAGCAGACACACAGAATGGTTAGGTTTTTTTGCCCAAGTTCACACATCAGAAAGCAAAGGAGCGGAAAGTAAATTTGATGAGACACCAACAAAGGTTTACTATTCCCCATGTTAACTAACCATAATGTTGTGCAATGGCATCAGCATTTGGGCTGTGGACTCAACAACTCAACACTGGGACTGCCTGTTCTCTAACCGTGGGAGGGAGGCTCACCTCACTATACCTCATCCTATATACCCGTTACAGGAGATACTGGCTGTACCCCCTTCATAACGCTGTCTGAAAGTTAGATATCAGGCACATATCAAGAGCATAATGAGTGTTTTAATGGTTGTTTTTATTATTATCATCACTTGGAGAATATTAACAATCATCACCATAATAATACTCATTATGGAGTGGTTTAAAGTGACTGTGCATTATCTGTGGAGACAAAAACGTTCCAGGATTGAGTCTTGGTTCATAATGATAATCACAGGGAAGTGGAACTGAAAACCACGCTCCTTCCTGAGAGATGGGGAGCTCTAAGGGACGGGGTTGGGGACTGGAGTTTATCATCCTAGACAAAGAGCCAAATGGGAGGGGTCTTCAGAGAACGGGTTCCAAGAACCGTAGAAAGAAAGCTTGGGACCAAAGTCCCATAGGGGAGCCAGAAGGTTGTGGAGTGTAGAGACTAGAAAGTAGGTATTAAAGAAAATGAATATGCTAGAGAAGGCCTGTGGTGTTATGTTAAAAATAAGACAGCAGGGGTCCCAGATGGATGCTGTGGAGCTGGCCAAGCTGAGTAGAAGGAGCTTCATCTAAGAGCAGAGAAGCCTGACCCCAGGACTCCCTGCAGCAACGAGGGGGAGATTGCAGGGCTTAGAAAGCAAAATGGGTTATCAAGTAGATTCCCCTCCTGGGAGTGCACTTTAAAGGGAGAACCAAAGTCTTCCCCACATATTTTCAATAATACTTAGACGAATATCTTTGCAATAACTCTTCACACCAGCATTTCTTTCTTCTTTTTCATCTTATTCCTTTCCCCAGTTGTTTTAGTTTTCTAGGCTGCTGAAAGCAGATACTATAAAGTGGGTTAGCTTTGAGCAGTAGGAATTGATTAGCTTATGAGCTTACAGTCTTGAGGCCGAGAAAAAATATCCATCATCGGGCGATACTTTCTCCCCAAAGACCAGCTGCCGATGATCCTGGGCTCCTCTGCCACATGGCAAGGCACATGGCGGTGTCTGCTGGGCTGTCCCTTCTCTTCCAAGTTGTGTCACTCTCAGCTTCTTCTTCCCACGGCTTCCTCTCTCCTTAACAGAATTTCCTTCTCTTATAAGGGACTGCACTAAGAGGATTAAGACCCAGCCTGAAAGAATTGTGTCATATCCTAAGTTATGATCCTACTCACCAAAATATCTTACTTACAATGTGTTCCCACCCACAGGAATGGATTAAGAACATACTTTTCTGGGATGTAGGGTTTCAAACCACCACACAAGTCATTAATGACTATCAGGGAAACCATCAGGATAAATGAATTATTAACAGCCACCGCCCTAACTGATTCTGAAAAGAGATGCAATTGTTTTTCCCTATCATGGCTTGGCGGGTGGGCTGAATTTGGATAACCCAAAATCCAGCCACCCAATGGACCCCATGGCACCCTTAGGAACCTAACTTTATTGGGTTATTCCAATTTCTGGTACCCATATTGCAAAGACATAAAACTACAGGGGACAGGATTGTCCGTTTATATCTGAAAACCTACAGCTTCACGAGAGCAGGTAGCAATTTGGATCCTGGTTCCTCTCTACTAGCAGCAGAAATCACTGACCATTCTAAATCTCAGTTTTACATGCTACACAGTGGAAGTTTGGGTTTATCTTGAGGATTCAAAGTAGAGTGAATGTGAAACTCTTAGCAGGTTCTTTCCATGTGGCAGCTGCTCCATAATTTTCCATGTTTCTGCTCATATTATTATTCACGATACTATTTATTTGTGGTAATATTAAGCTGCAGGTTGATAGGTTGATGCTGGCCGGGGGTCTTGGATGTTAGAAGGAGCTTGTATTTAAGTTTCTACAGATTGCTACAGGTTTGGACCTTGTCAGGAAATTCAGCACAAAATCCTGATGCTGTAAATTTTATATCAAGCCACAAGTTGGGATATACCAACCCTGCAGATGCCCCTTCTTTATGCATTTGACCACAACATCACAAGGACTAGTTAAGATATAAGCTTCCCAGTATCAAAAGTATGGAATTTGTATATACTTTCTTTATGCTGTTTGATTTCCAAGATCACTGTTTTAATTTGCCAAAGGGCTGCCGATGCAAAGTACCAGAAATGGTTTGGCTTTTATAAAAAGGATTTATTTGGGAGTAAAAGCTTACAGTTCCAAGGCCATGAAAAGTCCAACTCAACACACCATGGGCAGTGCTTCCTCACCAAGGTCAGCTGCCACGTGGTGAAGCAAGATGGCTGCTGATCTCTGCCATGGTCTCCACCTTTCTCTAGCTGTAGGCAAACTGGCATAGGGCTTGTCTCTTACCAGGCCACTTCTTTCGGTCTTGGTGGCTCCACTTTCTTCCTGAGTGCAGCTGTAAGCTCTCAGGCACATGGCTCATTTCTCCCTGGGTCTCAGCTCTTTGAGCCTTTCAGGGGCTTCTCTCCTTGCAGCTCAGCTGTGGTGAAACAGGAGTCCTTTCTCTCATCACTGCAGGATCAAAGGTGGCTCCCTTTATCTGTGTCTGTCTGGGTGTCTCTCTGGGTCTCTGTTTATATCAGACACAGCAAGATGGCGGAAACCCAAGCTGGCTCATGCCTCACTGATGTAGTCCAATCAAAAGCCCTAAAGTGATCATATCAAGTAATCTAATCAAAGGTCCCTCAACCAAATTTAATGTAATCAAAGGGTAATGCAACCACAGGAATAGATTTGTTTGAAAACCTAATCTTTCTCTTTTGGGGATTCATAAAATTGTAAGTGCCACAATCAAGTCCTTCCTAGGTCAGCTGTAGGAAAGCTTTCCACAAGACAGGGCTTTGATCACAACTCCATCCTTCAATGACAATACTCTCCTAAACACTTTAAAAGTGGAGTTTCAGGAAGCAGCTGTGGCTCAATTGGTTGGGCACCTGTTTACCATATGGGAGGCACTGGGTTCGATTCCTGGGGCCTCCTGGTGAAGGCAAGCCGGCCTGCGCAGCTCGATGAGCTGGCGCAGCAAGATGACGCAACAAAGAGAGACAAGCAGACACAGAAAAACGCAAAGCAAATGGACAGAGTGAGCACAAGCAGCAAGGGGGGATAAATAAATAAAATAAATAAAATAAATAAATCTTTGGAAAAAAAAGTGGAGTTTCCACATGTAGGACTGGTAGGTAATAAGAACTGTAAAATGAATACATTTGATAATTATTTCTTGATGATTTTCTTTATCTGAAGTTGTGGACAAATGCAGCTCATTTTCCATTTGACTTGGAAGACTATAGAGATGAGGCATTCAAGTTTCCCCTCAATTCGAGGACACAAAATATGCTAAATTGGAGAATTATATAATTTTTAAAGGAGAATCCTTTTCAAATATAAAAATATGTGATTTCTATAAACATGAAGTATAAAATTGGACTTTTTAGGCAGAAGAATAGATGAAGTAGTAGATGGCAATACAAGCTAGCCAAATATTTTATTTATATATAAAAACTGACACTAGATGCTATAAACCAAGGGTCTTGAAACTATGGCTCACGGGCAAAATCTGGCCTGCCACTTGTTTTTTTTTTTTTTTTAAGATTTATTTATTTTATTACATATCTCCCCTTCCCCCCATTGCGGCGACGCGCCGAGACTTGGTCACTGCGCAGGCGCGGCTTTCCCCACTTGTGGGCGGCTTCTGTTTCTATTCACGGCCGGCTTTCAGTTCGCGGGTGGCTGGCTGCGCTCCATTCGCGGGCGACCTGCCCTGCCCATGGCGGCTTTTGCCCTGTCCGTGGCAGTTTTTTGCCCTGCCCACGACGGCTCTGGCCCGCCCATGGCGGCTTGCCATTCTCAAGGCGGTCTGCCCACTAGGAGAGGTCCCCGGGAACCGAACCCAGGGCCTCCCATGTGGTATGACGGTGCCCTATCCACTGGGCTATCGAGCCGGCCCCCTGCCACTTGTTTTTGTAAATAAAGTTTTATTGGTACACAGTTATGTGTGTGGTTTACACATTGTCTTTGGCTGCTTTCGTATGATTACAGCAGAATTAATAATAAGGACAGGGATGGTGTAGCCCACAGTGCCTAAAATATTTACAGTCTGCCCCTTTAAAGGGAAGGTTTGCAGACCCTTGCTGTAGATAATCATATCTTCTGGGGACCCAGCCTTCATGCTTCTAACAACTCTGCTTGACAGGTGTTTTTACTTGACACTCAGATGGTTAAATGATTTGCTGAACGTTGGATGGTAAGAGACAGCTCTGCCCTGGTTTGGGCTGCAGGCATTCTGATTCTAAGGGCTCCTTTGTCTACACCTCTGACCACAGAGTGCAGAGAGGCAGGGGGCCAATTGACTGGAACAAGCACAAGGAGCTTGAGGTTATTTGAGGTCATTAAGGTGCTTTGATGGCAATAATAAATGAGGTCATGGCAGGATACTGATGGAACAGGGCCTCCCATTCAGGTACATATAGAAGAACCTGCTACATCAATTCTGCGTGTTGGGATAAGTGTACCCTGGGACAGACAGACAGGCCTGTCTGCGTATCTATGCTTCCTCGAAATATGCCTGTGCATTTGGACAGTGCATTAACAAAGCAGCCAGGTGCAGATATTTATCAGGCCAGGAGCTGCCAACATTACATATATCAATACAAATGGGCTTTCCTCCAGAGTTCTAGCCTTTGTGTCTCCTCAAGACATCTCATTTCTAGATGTCAGTGGAGAATCCATATATCTCCACCATAAGTTATCACCAGCACTTATACAAAAAGTCATCTTTCCAAAGAGCTTTTCAACTTTAAATATTGTTCTCAAACATTTGTTGTGTACCTGAATTGAGGCGAAATGCATTGCAGCATTTAATTGTATCCACAAACAAATTTAAAAGTGAAGGACTTTTATGGGGTTTCACCTATCTTTGTCACCTGGCAAGTACATGAAAGCCCAAGGCTGTGCTAATGAACTCTGAATTAGAGGTGTTTTTTTAAAATATATAAAGCAGCAACTGTGTCTATGTTGGGAGGTAATTTTCACAGTTCACCAACTCTTGAACTTTGTTTTAAAGAAAAACAGCTTTTGAAAACAATCAACTGAAAGCCAAAAGTTCAAGAGTCTACTAGGTATAATCCATCATTAACAGATGAAAGCAAGCATTGGGTTTCTGGAATCCTGTTAGGGCATGGAAGTAAATGCACTAAGGAGACAAATATATCTTCAAGCAATTACGTTTCTTTATTGGTCGACATCTTCAATATAAATGGCGGCTTCCTTTCTTTAGCCCTGTATTTAATAGTTAATTATTCTATCATAAATAAAAGTCATCATAAATATTGTTTTAACAAGAAATCAGCCTCCAGAATGTAATATGCTTTATCAGTTTACATGATCTTGAGGGACTCACATCATTGCAAATTTATAATATTACTCTCTAGACTGGCGCTGTCCAATAGACCATTCCATGGTGATGGAAAGTTTCTAAATCTGTGGTGCCCAATATCAAAGCTACTAGCCCTGTGAGGCTACTGAACCAATGAAAGATGGTAGTATATCTGAATTTTACATTTGTTTAATTTTATTTAATACAAATTTAAGCTTAAATAGCCACATGTTGCCAGTGTCTACTCCATTGAACAGTGCAGGATCTCTTTACCAGATGACATTAATCTGAACAATAAGGTGAAATTAAGTTACTTAAAATTTAAAATAATGTTTGGGCAATTCTCACATCTACCAAGATGTCTGATGTTCAGGATAGTTTTGTTAGGAGCCATATTCAAGTTTGCTTATCAGCAGACTTGTACAATATAGAGGTGTCCTTCCATTAGTAGGTTCAGGTTGGGGGTTGTCTCAAATATCAGATAGTAAAAACTTGTATTATTGATTCATAACAATGCCAGGGACTCTCAGGTTTTACCTCTTATCAAACACACTGAATTATTTGCTGCATCTCAAGAGTTCAATGTCATGCTAGACAAAATACTGGCTCCGTACAAATGTCCACTTTTTAAGCTCTGGAACCTGTGAATATGTTGTGTTACACGGCATAATGGGCTTTGCAGATGTGGTCGAGGGGAGATTATCCTAGATTATTGGGTGGGCCCGATCTAATCACCTTCCCAGCTGGAGTTGGAGAGATGCAGCAAGAAGAGTCAGGTGAGATAAGGCACAGAAGGAGTTGACCCGCCATTGCTAGCTTTGATGATAGGGAGCTACTATTCAAGAAATGTGGATGGCCTCTAGGAGCTGAGAACAGTCTTTAGCTGACCACCAACAAGGAAAGTCCATACATCTCCAAGGACTGGTATTCTGCTAACAGCCTGAATGAAACAGGAAACAGATTGTCCTCCAGCCCAGATAGGAAGTAACCCCAGTCAACACCTTAATTTACGGTTTGTGAGAACCAGGAAAGAAAACCCATTTGAAACTCCTGGGCTTCTTAACCACAGCCCTTCGAGATAATAAATGGGTGTTGCTTTAAGCCACTGAGCTGTTTATAATGTGTATATCAGCAATATAAAAAAAATGATTACAAACCTATAAAATCTTTATCGTCACTCAATAATAAACATACTTGACACCCACAGTTTACATAGTCTTTAAACTAACTAATTAGTAGGCAAACTATTGAGAGAAATGATATTCTTCTCTTTTATTACTGAACTGGTTGATGTTACCTGCACATTCATTAAGCAGATAGGAAGGTGACTAAAGGGCAGGAAACAAAGCAGACCCAAAGGTATTTTAAATGTGGTTGCTTTTTGTTTAGTTTTGTTTTTTTTTTTTTGGAGCTGTAAGCAGCTCTTCTGGATAAAATACTACTTTTGTCAAGGACTCAACTCAAAATGACCTAGGGTGACTACAGAAGAGAATTTGCAAAACCTGATTTACCCACACAGCCTTAACTGTAGAGGATGTTGTAAATCTCTTCAATTCTCAAAGGTCTAAGTCTCAAGTGGAAATCCTTTGTTCTTAGCCTTGTCAATGTAAGTCATAGTATTAGTTACAGCAAATTAGCTGCAACTCCGCAGAGCAAGGGTTGATTTTTATTTCCCCCTGGAGTTGCCTTGTGGCTTTCTCTGACATTCATTCTTCTGCCGGTTTAGGCTTAGCGAGTTAACATACCATAAATATTTAAATTTAATTGTATTTTTGTGCTTTTGTTATCAACAAAATCTCTTAGCCCTGAAGAAACATGTTAAACTTTTGGTTTACTATGAAACCACTAGAGCTGCAGCATAATTGCATAAGCTTCTCTCTACCAACGCTCAATAGCATGATTTATCACCAACCGACTCTTTAATTTATAATAATAACACTTCATTCTACAAACATTGATTTAGTGTCTACCATATGCCAGGAAGCATCGAAGGGGCTGTGTGGAAACAAAGAAGGAGCTGCAGTTTAGTAGGGGGGCCGTGCGTGCAAAGGGAGCAATGCATGCTAGCTGGCGTGGAAGTTCACCCCCCACTGTAGGGCAGCCTGGAAGAAAATGCAGCTCAGTGGGCTGGGGGAGGACCTGCAAAGATTCCCTGGAAGAGTGAACTCAAACATCACCTGGAAGAGACAGCGGAAGACTCCAGAACTCTCCAGAAGAACAGTGGGGTGGAGAGAATACCAGCAGGAAATGCCGGGAAGTGTATGAACACGAAGCATGGTTTGAGGTTGCCTGTGGCTGGAGAACACTGTGTGAGGAGGCACCCTGGGAAATGTGGACACAGCAACATCCCAGGGTCCAAGGCACCGTCTGCATTTTCCTCTCTTGCTCAGAGGAGGGAGCCGTGGGTTCACAGTTTTTGTCCATCTGAGGCTCACAACCTTACCGTTGACTTACCCCATCTTGGTTCTGGCTTCTGCGAGTATTCCAATGATTGCTTAATTTTTACTTTAGAGGGTCCCTGGACATGATGTACTCTTATCTTTCTGTGGTAGACTGAAATCAAAAGATTTTCCTCTGAGATTCCCATCCTCCCGTTATTCACTCAAACAGTAATCTAGGCACTGTGGCGAAGGGCCTTACAGATGGAATTAAGAATCAGCTGGTTTAGACTAGCCCGGATCACCCAGGTGGGCTCAATGCAATCCCACGCGCCCTTAAAAGGAGAGGAGAAAGGCAGAAGAATCAGTCGGGGAAATGCAGTGGAAGAGGGAGGCAGGAGAGAGATGGGACAGACACATTCAAAGCATGAGTAGGACTCAACCTACCATTGCTGGCTCGGAAGAGGGCCACACAACAAGGAAAAAGCTACAACAGCCAGGAAGGAACTGGGGGACTCAGGTCTCCAACTGCATTCTACCAACAACCCGAATGAGTCTAGAAAAGGGTTCTCTCCTAGAGACTCCAGAAAGGAACGCAGCCCTGCCCACGCCTTGGCTTCACTCTGGTAAGACTCTGAGCAGAAAACCAGCTGAGCCTCACAGGGCCTGGACCTCTGACCCAAGGAAACCGTGAGCTAAGAAATGGGTGTTGTTTTATGCTGCTAAATGTAGGGTAATTTGTGATAGATTCGATAGAAAACTAACACCCCATCTCCTGGAGTTCCCTGGCCAGGTTGCATGAAGGTAGTTTCATATGTCAGCATGCAGATTCAGCATTTTAAACTTTACCTCCTTTTGTAACATGATGATACTATTCCATTGTATGGAAAGACCACATTTTCCTTATCCATTCATCAGTTGGTGGATATTTGGGTGATTTCTACTCTTTGGTTAATACCGTTTATATACAAGTTTTTGCATGGACATAAGTTTTCATGTCTCTTGGATACACAGTTCAAAGTGTCATTGCTGGGTCATATGGTTAATTGTTTGAGGAACCGTCGGACTTTTTCCAAAGTGGTATTTATTACAATTGCAATGTCATGCAACCATCACCACTGTGTAGTTCCCCAAAAGGAAACCCAGTACCCTTAAAGCCATTTCCTCTCCCCCCAACCCCTGACAACCACTAATGCACTTTCTGTCTCTATAGATTTGGCTATTTGGTCAGCATTTGGGTGAAATAAAATAGTACTGGAGGGATGAGGAATACAATACATTACTACTGCTTCATAGATATCAATATGGGTAGGTGAAAGCAGGAGGATGATTTTCAAAAACTAGAAACAGAAAGAATGTGGCTAATTTTCTCCCTTTTCGTATTTCATGAAAAAAAAATTCCTGTGACCCAAGGATAGAGACATTAACGGTGACTACAGGGAAAATAACACGCACAGAAGTAACTCATTAATTAATATGAAAATTGTGTTATCACCTGAAAGGTGACTTTTCTGCAAGGTCTGGCAATTCCCAAAAATAGAGTTTCCAGGTAGTAATTTTCTATTTAAAATCCCATCATTTGCCCATATCTGTCCATTGAAAATTTCATTTGTATTCTACACATAATAATCAGTATTTGCTCTTATTTCATTTCATCCCATTTCACTTAATATCTCAATTTTTGCAGCTTCTAGAGAATCATTTCAAGCTTTTGTCATTCTCTACTTAATAAAGTAGATAATTATTATGCATTTATGTAGAATTACTTTAAGACAACTCCTAAAATGATGGACCTAACCTACACATTGAAGTGTGATTTGGCAATATAGGTGTCATTACTCAAACTATTTTTGAAACTCATTTAGTAAAAGTTCTTTGGAAAAGATAATATATGAAATACCAAAAACAAACAGTCTTACAGCTTTAAAAATTTCTAGATTCTAACAAAGACAACATTTCTCAGTTCACTATACTATCAACTATACTGCATGAGTCCCATTATCTATATTGAACTTTACCCACTTTAGAGGAGTTTTTACATGCACTGACTTAAGGCGTATAAAGAAACTAAAGCTCAGATTCCATTTCTTGCTCTAGGTTACATGATTACATGTTACCAAGTTATACTAGAACTCAGAGATCTTAATTTTCAACTGTCTTTCTTTCTCTGTTGTCTTATGCCGCCATTTTGAGTACCTGCCTTATTCACAGGAGTTGGCTCTGAGTAAGTTTGGCTGTTTCCTAGACTAAAAATCACTGTCATAGGCTTAAAAAATGTCATCATTGAAGATTGAAACAATATTAGCTGCTGTCTCTGAAATCAATTGTAATTACATTAAAATACAGAAGCAATATGGTATGATACAAATAAAATATAGATTATAGCAAGACAGAAGAGCTGGTGCAGAAAGTGCTTATTAAGATTTATTTATGTTTTCCTCCTTGAGACTCAGATCTGCATTTACTTCTCTCTCAACTTTTATTTTTAAAACTTTCATACTAATAGAAAACTTGAAAGAATAATACAATGAACATTTGTATATACTTTATTGAGATTTGCTGACTATTAGTAATTTACCATTTCCTCATTTGTTGTATCTCTCTGCTGGCATTCTCTTTCTCTGCCTGTCTATCTTTCTCTCCATATATATATATATATATATATATATACACATTTCTGAATCATTTTAAAAATAATATGACATGACACTTCAGTACTAAATATTTCACTGTGCATCTCCTAAGAACACTTTCCTACATTATCACACTGAAGAAATATAATATTGATACAATATTATCTAAAAATACCACCCCATATTAAAATTTTCCAATTGTCTCAGAATTGTACTTTATACTTTTTTTTTTTAATTCCAGGCTCCAGTAAACAATCATTCATCACATTTGGGTGTCATGTCTTTTTATTCTCTTTAATCTAGAATTATCTTTGCACCTTTTTGGTTGTCCATAAAATAGACATTTTTGAAGAGTCCATGCTGACTGTTTCATAGAATGTACCTCAACCCAGATTTGTTTAATTGCTTTCTCATGATTACATTCAGGTTCATTTTTTTTTGGCAAAAACATTATTTAAGTGATTTGAACATCAGGAGATAGAAAATAGTTTTGGCATGTATTCTTGGGATTCTCTTTGATCAAAGATACATGTGTATGATGTATATGTATATATAGATCTAAGATAGATATAGATGGATACAAATCCATTTATCTGTCTCCTCAACATAGGAAACAAGGTGCTGAGAAAACTAGGCTCCAATAATATTGCATGTTATTATTATTCTGTCCTTAAAAGCAAAATAACAGCAAAATGTTCATTAATCTGCAGTCTAGATAAAAACCTCACTAATTCCGGAACAAGTTCCAATATTTTTTAAACAAGATCTAAAAAATTTAATGCCTCAACTTTGTCATGATGATATGGAGATCCAGTCAACGTATAGCTAAGTACGAGAAATCTCAAGATCTCTAGGCAAATCTTGTTGCCCCAAATTACTTATTTTCTGTAAGTCCTAAATGGCATTTGACCACACCACTGAGAAGTTTCCAAAACGTACAATTCCAGGAAAATCTGGACTTACCTTATACACCAGCATGAAATCCAGAAAACTTTATTTGAAGGATGGCAGCCTGATTCACCTTTCAGATTGCCGTAAGGATTTAATAATGAATAAATGTACGTAAAGTTCTGAGTCCAGGCTTAGAAGATGGACTCAATCTGTATTTGCTGCTTTTCACTTCTTGACCATCTAGTCTGAGATATTTTAGCATTTCTAACATTCACAGAGAGTTTACATGTCATGTTGAGTCAAGGGGAAGAAGAGAAAGAAATTTTCATTCTCCTGGGTCAAGCAGTGAAAGAGCTGAGCCTGTTATCTCCATGTTAATGATGTTCTCTTAACATATTGGGTAATGTGTCCACATGTCTGCCAACCTGAGTACTGGACAGGCAAAATCTGGTGATCCAGTCACAATATTCACACCACAAAGACAAAATCAGAAAACTTTGTTCTTTAGCAGCTAAAATCTTGTTTTTTTCCTAATAATCTATATTGCAACTTTATCCCCAAAGAAAATACATCAAACTTAAACAATTGTAAGTATAACTTCTCTAGCTCCGTTTCCATTTTTGGAGAAAAAATGGAATTTTGCATCTGTCTACACTTGTCCCAAACGCATACTGAAAATACCAAACTTCCTGAAAGATTTCTTAAGTTTATTTTCACAATCAATCCTTCACTCAGGTCACT
>PVKH010029271.1:0-12683 GCA_004027955.1 Chaetophractus vellerosus | reverse complement strand
GCCAGTTTTTGCTAGTTGCTCAATAATTCTCTAGTGGAACAGCATCTTGGAGCATCTTAGGCTACCTTCTTGGTTAACTGAAAGTGAGCATTTAATTTTTTTAAATATATTTTTTAATTTTTTTTAAAAAAATACTTAGATTATATAAATGCTACATAAAAAAATAGAGGATACCCATATGACCCACTCCCTACCCCTCCCACGTTTTCCCACATTAACAACATCCTTCTTTAGTGTGGTAGATTTGTTACAATTGATGAACACCTTTTGGAGCATTGCCACTAAGCATGGATTATAGTTTACATTGTAGTTTACACTGTCTCCCGCGCAATTTTGTAAGTTATGGCAAGATATGTCTTGCTGTATCTGTCATTGCAATGTCATTCAGGACAATTCCCAAGTCCTGAAAATGCCCCCATATTACACCTATTTTTCCTTCTCCCTCTCCTCAGATCCTCCAGTAAGCACTGCCTCCACAATAATGATATAAGTTCTTCCATTGCTAGAATCACAGTAAGTCTATAATAGAATACCAGTAAGTCTACTCCAGTCCATCGTTCATTCCCCAATCCTGAGGATTCTTGGATGGTGTTGCCCACTCCACCTCTAATTGAGAGAGGGCTTAGATCCCATGGGGGCAGATGGATGGGACTATCTTGCTTGCGGTTGCAGACTCTCTCCATTTCTTGGGACAGTCATTGTCCATCATCACCTCCTTGTTACTTGTCCTGGGTAAGTCCAAAGAACTGGAGAGTATGTGTTGCACCACTGTTGAGATTCAGGGCCCAGCTGGCACATGGACAGCCCAAAGATTTAAGTCTCTTGAACATGCACCTGTCAACTCTACTACTAACTATAGGCTCAAATAGAAGGGGCAGAAGAGCCAGAGCATTTACATTTTAAATTAGCTCCACCACATGTTGGAGGAAGTGGAGAAAAAAAAGGTAAAAACATCTTGACGATAGTCATATATCTAGTTAGAGGCAAATCTAGCCTCTGAATCCCAGCTGCTTGACCCCAAAGCATCTCTGTGTGTGACCTCCACACTACTATATGATTTTTTTTTATTCCTCATACAATCCTGGAAAGTAAGTATCATCAGCACCAATTTGCAGATGATGAACTGAAGCTCTGATAAACTAAACAAATTGCTCATATTACACAGTCCATAAATAGTTAAGCTGGCTTTCCAATTTAAGTTGTTGACTCAAAGCCCTTTCTCTCTCCAGTGCTTCCTGCTGTTTGTGTTCCAACCTCATGAACTGTCAAAGACCCTACCGATAAGGAGGAAAATTAGAGAACTCCAAGGCTGGCTAGGATCCAGGAGATCATCTCATCTCTCTCCTTGATGCCTGGTCAGACTGGCACTCTACTTGCTTGGTATCAAGCCTAAAAAGAAGGTTCTTTTATAAATAACATTGATATTATTATAACAGTACTCCATCTTCATTGGAAAAAAGCTGGAAATTATAGAAAAAATTGAACCATTAAAAATTTTGTATTTATTAATCATCTTTATAAAGAATCTATCATTTGCAGCCTTCTTTATGTAAAACGATCTCTCCCATATCTTTAAATATTTTTCTACAATATGATTTTTAAAACAGCATTGAGCCCTATTAGATAATAATACAGTCATTGATTGAAATGATTTAGGTTTGTTTTTATTTTGTCATTGTTATTAACATCCTTGGCTAATGGGTATGGTGATTTCCTTATTAACAGTTCCAACAAGTTGAATTTCTAGTCAGTGGGAATAAAATTTTAAGCTTGTTAAATATGGGATCAAATTGCCTTTCAGATTTATGCCAGTTGGTGCTCCAATCAGCAGATTTTGAGTGTACCCATCTCGTGTGTGTGTGTGTGTGTGTGTGTGTGTGTGTGTGTGTATTTTTAACCAATTCAATGAGTAAAGAATGGCATCTCTGTTGTTTTAAATGAGATTTTAGGTTACAACCATGGTAGGCTGAATCATGGCCTCTCCAAAGTTTTCCACATCCTAATACCCTAAACCTTTGAACATGGTACTTAACATGGTAAAAGGGATTTTGCAAGTGTAAATTAAGGACCTTGAGCTGGGGAGATTACCCTGGATTATGTGGGTGGGCCCAATTGTCATTACAAAGGTCTTTTGGGTTGGGAGGCTTCAGGGTCAGAGTTCAGAAAAGAGAGAAGATGCTATGATGCTGGCTTTGAAATGGGGAAAGGAGGTCATGAGCCTAGGAATTTGAGTGGCCTCTGGAAATTGAAAAAGGCAAAAAACAGAATTACATAGAGCCTCTGGAAGGAACACAGCCCTTTGGACCCATTTTAGACTCTTGACCTCCAGAACTGTAAAATAATACATTTCAGCTGCTCTGCGTCTCTAAGTTTATAACAATTTGTTACAGCAGTAATAGGAATCTAATGCAACAACCAAAAACAGTTTTCATATTATTTTTCTTATTTTTGTGTTTGCTTCATCCTTGATCCATAGATTGTTTTCCATATTGAGGGTTTTATTATTTTCTTAGGAGTTTTAAAATTTTCTATGTTGATATTAACTACTCTGTAATCACATGTGTTTCCAATATTTTCCTCAAATTGTCTGTCTTCTAATTTCATTTTTATTTTTTATTTTGTGGCATTTTTTTTTTTTTTTGCATAAGATGTAGCCGTGAAGATTATGGACTGCAGTGTCAGAAATTCCTGCATTTGAATTTCCACCCTATAATTTTGGACAAGTTGTCTCACCTACTTAAGCCTTAATTTTCCTGTCTGTAAGTTTCAAGAATAATAATATCTATCTTATAACAATCATTGTAATGATTAAATGAAGTAAGCATGTAAAGGATTACCATCATATTTCATATCTAGTAAGTATAAAATACATATTAGAATTTCTTCTTCTTCTTCTTCTTTTTCTATTATGATGTCTTTCTTTGCTATTATGTGAAAAAGGCCCAGGTGTAGGAGACTTTGCCTTTTACCTTGAATCCATTCAGTATCTCTAAGTATCATGTAGTTGTGAACTTCCTTTTGCCTTTTTAAGTGTACATCAAATTATTCCCACCACTAAGTATAGCCGTTTTCTCATGTCTCGGATATTAGAGTGGAATTCAAGAGTGGTCACTTTGATCTTTATTCCTGTCCTTGGTGACTTTGATGACTTGTCACTCCATTCAGCTGGAAGACCTGGTCACTGAGAGATGTCTTGTTCCTTTACTCCTAAAGTCATGGATGGAGGAAGGAGAAAGGGAGGTAAAAGGAAGTCTTTTTCCCATCATTCTCTCAATTGGGCCTGCAGAAGTTCATCTCCAATTTGATCTGAGTAATGGCAGGTGATGAAATCACCAGTAATTTCCAGGCATATCTAACAGCTGGCTTAAAGGTGATATGTATAGGAAAGCAAACCCTAATCCAAGCTTTTTGCAAAATAAAACTTTATAGAAGTCAAACATCTGTTAAAAGAACACAGAATTCTAGACAATATGCATCCAGGAGCAATTTGTGTAACCTGCCAGTGCTTTTTGTTCTCATGATATGTCAAATAAGTTTGCTTTTGGAGGTGATGGGGCTGGGTAGAAATAAGCAGAAATATCTTTTTAAAATACTCCAAGTATGTTGGATTTTTCTTCTCTTTGATTTTGGATCAAAATCTATTTGGCAGGGTTTGGAAGCAGATTTTATTTTCTAAGTGGGAAAGTACTTCAGTTCAAAATATTGTACTGCCTTTATCAGCAGAATTCTGTGGTCATTGTTACAGAAGATGACTGTTTGGTTCAGAAGGTATCAGGCCACTGTGTTCAGAGATCTAAATATCGGTCTCATTTGCCCTGTGATCTTAGGGATGTTGCTTACCTTCTCTCTTGGTATCAGTCTTCCCATTAAAAAAAGAGGATTATAATTGGGTTCCCTTATATTTGTTTTCCCTTTGACTTGAAATGAGGACAATTATGGCATAAATACTTCAACTCCATACCAAGTCATCCATTTAGGAGCATCTGTGGAATGTGTAACACCCTGAAATTTGTGGGTACAGGAGAGAAAGTAAAGCACGATTATTCTTTAACATCACAGTGCAAGGTATACTGAAAGTATACTATACTAGAGCAACCCTGGGAATTTCTGTGCTTTTATTTCATCAGAACATCTTCTCTAATCGCTTGCTTAGAATGTACCTGTTAATCTATCCTTCTGAAATACTGTGTCATTGCATTTGAATGGTTTTCATTAGCTCAGAACCCCAAGTCGCCTACCACTTTCTCCCTTCCCCTGTCCTCTGGTAGAGATACCAAGCCTCCAACAGATGCTTTTCCCTCCCAGGTCACCTCCCTCCCCCACAGAAGTGCTGCTCTTAGTAGGGACATCTCTGGCCTTGTACGCTTTCAAGTCCCCTCCTTTTGAAGTCCCAGTGGCCAGAATTCTGATGCTTCAGCCATTCTCTGTATTTTCCCGCTCAGGATGGGTCCCTCTCTTTCTGTGGGTGATGTTATCTTATTTCCCCCACCACTTGGAGCCCACCATACTCCCCTTTCTGCACACAGTCTTCCCCTAATTATTTCTTCTGGCGTGGGCTCTGGATCTCGCACTACTGGATTCCCTGTGTTTACTGGCATGTATGAAAATAAGCATCGGTGGTATTTCTGTTTCCTTATACTAACAGCATGGGTTATAGCAGATTTTACTTGTACTCTGTGTTGTTACGCATGGCTTGGTGAATGTGTAGAAGGTTTGGATTTGGGGGTCTACTGTTATTCTTGGGTATTATTTTACTGATGAAAATAAAACAGTCATGCTTTTATTACTATTAAACTAGAATATTTCACCATGCCCACTTTGCAAATCTTACAAATGATTCTTTATCTGAACTGCATTCCTACAATCTGGTTGATGGATCTGAGATGTAATGTCCATAAATTCACTTATTTATAAGTAGAAAAATCAATCAGTCCTTAAGGTGTGGGCAGTCCCATTTCCTTCAGCCCCATAAGCATCCTCAAGGGGATAACTTATAGCTCTCTAAAAGTGTCTTGAAAATTTTTACGTTTCTAAGAGCCTCTAACTAGTAACACCATCAAGGCAAGAGGGTTCTTCCAGTCCCTATACTTTAAAAAGTCACACACACTCATCTCCACCCCCACTAAGTCTATTAAAGAGCACACAGGCACCTTTGTCATTTGGGATCTATCACTTGGTACTGACACACTGAGACTAGTAACCCTAAACATGTGATGATCATTGTTCAAGCCCCTGAGAAAAGCTTCTCTATGTTTCTGGCTGTGTGTACTTAAAATGAAAGAACTGTTTCGAGATGCCATGAAAGTTTGTGGATTGTACCCTTGCTGATCTCTGAGAAGAGCACTGCTTCAAAGTGCAGGGACCATTTGGGCATCAAAAGGGCCTAATTTAGAGAAAAGGCAAATTCATTAAGTTTTCAAAGCCTTCTTGTTAGTATGAATGCAATAGATTCTTGCAAAGCAAAGTATTGTTTCCCAGTGCTGCCAAGAATCCATTTTCTTGCTTCTCACTGTGTTCCAATTTGGGGATTTAGAAATATTCGTGAATTAGTACAGGACTTGCAAGCCAGGTATACTTTACAATCTAAACTATCCTTATGAATGTCTGTTTGTCAAGGTCAGGGGTTAGAATAGGAAAATCAAGCTCCTTTTGTAGCCTTGCATCAGACCCTGCAAATATTAGGGGCAGGTTCTTATTATAACCTCTCTTCATAACTTATTCAAGAGAGTTTTCATTATATTATTCAGAAAAATTTTGAGTCAAAAATCTCTTCTACTTCATTGTAAGATATTTCTTCTTATATTTAAGAATGTAAGTGCACATTCTTACATATACATAGATGTGCATGTGTGTATGTGCATATGTGTCTGCAGTGATCTTTATCAGATAAGTGTACCTTACTAACAGTCTTCCTTGGAAGGATAATTTTGAGAACTGTGTTGGCGTTCTCATAGTTTTGTGATTAATTTCTCAGGCCTTATCTCCTTGCCACATACAAAAGTATTTTCCTGTTTCTGAGAGGGAGATGTGGACTCCATGATGCTCTTATTAGAATGTAATTGAAATAGATACGAAGGTTACTTAAAAGAAATACATTGAAATTGCATTTTACAGGATGATTAAGTGCTCATTTCCCTGCATTTAAACTAAACTAGAATTTCATTTGGCACTACATTTGTGCACCACTAAGCAACTGTGTGGAGGGCAAGGCAACATAACTGGCTTGGAAGTTTCTAGTTCAGTCCCCTAAGGACTCTGTCATCCTGTCTGGAAGCTTAGCTGCTCATGTATAAAATACAGAGCTACTGATTCCAGCCTACTTCATAGGTGTGCTGTAATGTTTTAATGAAAAGCACTTTGGGGGGGAAAAAAAAAGACACTCTCTATAAACAGAGAATTGATACCAAAATGTTCTTTTCATTAGGTCTTTGGAGCCCCTTTTGAAAGTCCCAGGCTACCTAATGGATGGAGATTTATAGATAGCCATTTGTGAAAGCACATCCAAGCACACTCAAATATTAAACAAATACAGATGCGCAAATGAGATTATGAAATTGCCTGACAGTAGTACAGCCTGTACCTGGAAATTGATGGGAGGGACTGATTTTTCATAACTCTAATTATTCTTGCCCCTACCATACATTTGAGACATAAATTGCCCGAGCTGGCCAGCCCTGAAATGGCAATCCTTTAATAAAACTCCTCCAAGGGCAAAGCAAAATCAGGAACAGATTGACTAAAGCTGGATCTACACTGGACTTTAGAGTTTTTAGAGGTTTTAAAATATTATACTAGATTGTAGCAGATACCATGTAATAATTCTGAAGGGCACACAAATGATTACTTGTAAACCAAATATATAAAATTGTACAATTTTCTATAGATTTTGGGCTCTTCTATAGAAACATATTGGCTTTGGTGGCATCTGAGATTTGCCTAGGGTTTTCTTTAGATACATGCAGACACTCCTTGAATGGTACCTCCACAAGAGAGAGCCAGAGTGCATTGACCAAAGGCCTTGACTTTTAGGCTTTTTATTACTTCCTCACTCATTAAGCCCTTGACTGACACAAATGAGAAGAGACTCTAATGATGACAGTGAAACATTTTGATTTGGATTATCCACACTGGTGGCCTCCTCTACCCAAATTCACTAAAGTGTTGCTCAACGCTCTGCTTGACACCCACTCACACTGGCCGTCTTCTGTTACCAGTTGGCAAAGGTTTCCTGCCCTAAATGTTCCTGTCTTGCACAATGGAAATGGTATCCATAAGGTCTCAATCAAATTGTCATGTGGATTATTTTACATTTCATGAGGAAGATAAAAATAAACTAGATTGGGATTGGAAAAACCATTTCATATTATCAACCTTAAGCAGCCTTCATTGTAATCATTCCAGCGTGGTTTCATCTACTTTCTAACCTATCGTTGAATCCTCTCCTTGATGGTGACTCAGGCCACTCTTCTATTGCCCAATTCTTGTTACGACTTGGGAGGTTGTTGTGGTTGGTTTGTTTTTAATATCTTGCCCAATCTTTCCATTTTTAGTTCCAGACTATTGCTTTTAACCACTTTCAACTATCACATTCTTTACAGAATGACACAGTACTGTATACAATCTAGCTTAAGTACTTTTTCAATCTAATTCCAGGGTGGCTGCATCATACCCATGGACTACAGACATTGCAAGTGGGAGATTAGGATCTCCTATAGCCTAATGACTGTTTAACAATTTCCTTTTAGCCTCCTAGGGGTCGGTTCTAAGGAACTCACAACTATAATTGCATTAATTTCTCAGATTGTCCTGTGATGTAGGTGACTTTAAAGTCTCATTTCATAGATGAGGAAACTGAGGCTAAGAGAGTTTACACCAACTGCCCAAGGTCATCCAATTAATAATTGATGGTGCTAGAAACTTGAGCCCAGTTCTGACTCAAAATCTGCCTTAATGCAGTCTAACATGAACTTTCCTTTACCCATCTCTCAAATATTCACACTGCCAATATCAATCCCCATTTTACATTCAAAGCACAATGTTACCATGTTCTCCTTTAGTTTCTTCCTATAGTCGGGTCCTATTTTGCTTAAGAGAAGTGATCACCTGGGCCATACCTTCACCACCCTACCTGCCTCCATCTTGTTCCTGGGGAATTGCCCTCGTCAGCTAAGTTGATAGCCATGTGTAGCACCTTCCTTAGGTACAGAGCAACGAAACTATCAATTACAAAATCAATGTCCACAGATACCTTCAGAAGCTCATTAAAACAAAGCAAAACAAAACAAAACAAAACAAAACAAAACAAAAACATGTTTTATTCAGAGTTCCCAGAAAAAGGCTTTAATCTTTTAGTTCAAATAAAACATGCTTGTCAAAATAGCCAGAGTGCCTTTTGCATGGAGCTTGGTTGCTATCTAAAGCACTTTTTAGAATGTTACATAATAATTTATTCTTAGCTTGATGGTTCTTTACCAAAATTCATTTTAAGCATTTGACTTGGTTGTGAGCAGTTGCTCATTGGGTCAAAACTATCCTGTGTGTTGAAAATGTGAGCTGGGAGGAGCTGTATAAAGTGTTTCTTGTTCAAACTGTACTGTAATTCTTCGTTTGGTAATCTGCTCCCTATGTAGGTAATGATAGAAACAAATATAGCAATGACTGTAATTTTTCCAAGTGAAATTTCACTGTTGGTTTCAGTCATGCAGTGTGACTAAGATTCGGGTAATGGTGGCTTTCTTAGAATTACCTGTATTCTGAAAAACATTTACTTTAATAAATATCAGGGTATACTTTGGAATCATTCAGTCATCTGTATGAGCCTTATTTTCACGCCAGTAGCCTCTTATTTAACTTTGAATAAGCTGGAACCATAACCGAGACCAACACAAGATAAAGCTGAGAAAGTGATCAAGATCTCCAAAATAATGTTCCTAACACCACCTTCCAGATTTCTATTCTTAATTCTTAACATTTTCTTTCTCAAATGTACTTGCTTTCTTTAGTGAGCAGCTGCATAACTCATTAGGAAATGGCTAGGAATTCAGAAATGTCCAAAATATCCTTCTTTATTGTCTTAATTTTTAAAAAAAGTAATGGAACAAACACAGGTGTGGCCAATGTTTTTCACTGGAGAGTTCTGGGCTTAAATTAATTAATTAATTTCTCCCAAATCAGTGAGCATCATAGAGCTTTAAAACCAATCAGATGAAGCTGTAGATCTTCAGTGTCTCTCAGTTTATGAGATGATTTCTTTCTACTAAACCATGTGACTTTTCTGATATTCCTGATTTCTTATTTTTGACCCAAATTTCAGGTATGACTTGTAATAGACTACCCAATTGTACTCAGAAATAGAGGGAGAGAGTGAAAGAGAAAGAGTGTGCCAGTAATAAAATTTAAATTATATAAGCTTATAGTTAAATGGATTACATCAAAAGCTAAGGTAAGAAATACTCAAAAGTTATCAATTCCAAATTATTTTAAATAATTTTTTATTACTGGGTTTTTACTATTATCTATCCTCTTGAGGATATTTACACTTATTGTATCTGTATGGTGGAAATAATGGAGAGCTGCTGCATATCTCTTCCCATCTATGTTCAGTGCTGGCACATTGGTAGCTGGACGTTTGCCATGGTGGGCATATTCACAGCATGAAATTGGCACATACTTTAAATTAGCCTCTTCTATGTTTACTAGCACACTTTTGGTCAGGGCCAAAAAGAAAGAACCAAACCTTGTAGGTGTTCGTGAAAAATGTAGTTTGGTTAGGGTAGGGGATTGGGATTGAGGAGTAGAGACAAAGTTTAGAGAGGTTCTTTACAAACCCAGAGGATTCTAGAAATTAGAGGAGTCTTGGAGAGTATCTGATCCAATCACTCAATTTCATACATGAGAAAATTGAGGTCCAATATGATGACAATTTTCCAAAGACCATACATCAAATAAATGCCCACCAGGGCTTGAATTACCAGAGACTTTCAACTATACCACATGGCAATTTTCTTCTCTTTCACCCATTTCCTAAGAAATGCCTGAGAGAACTAACCAGCCTCATTCTGCAATTTGCCTGTAGCAGATACTGAGTAGATGTCCAAGTGACCCCCAGAGAACGCCATCACTACTGATATAAAGAAAAACATGTTGATTTAAACACGTTGCTGCATTGCAGGCTGAACAGAGTTCTCTCTTATAAGCATATTACTTCCTTCGCTCCAAATGGATGATCCTTACATTTTCAGTTTTAGATAAGCAGACTGCATCAAAAAGCGGACCAGGCAGTGTTGTGTAATAGATGTTCCCAAATTTATTTCAGGGCCTATAAGGGAGCATTGGAAGTGTCCCTGGGGATACTGGGTGTGTGGGTGAATGGTGTGTGGTGAAGAGGGCTGGGCAGGTGGGTGCCCCCCGCATTCATCCCTACTTCAAAGGATTGGCTCCACTGCTCTATAATGGCATCTGCTTAGCATTTCATTAAGTAAAGAAAGGGAGTTATGTTAAATTAAGGAAGTTTGGGAAAGTGCTGGATTAGTGGGAACAGCATTATCTTTGAAATCAGGCAGTCCTGAAGGTAATTATTAGTATGACCTTGGACAAACTGATTAACCTCTCTTCATCTCAATTTTCTCATGTGAAATGTATATATAATAATACATATATAGCAGGATTTTTGTGAGGGTTAAATGAAATTTATAGGTTAGCTTTTAGTACTCGACCTGTACATGGGAGATATTTTTATAATGGTCACTTTAGCTAGTCCATGAGTATCACAGAAGCCTTAAGGGTTTTAGCCTTGTCTTCAAACTGTAGCTTTACAAATCAGCTCCATCAACTTGTTTGTTCTTTTTCAGTTTTAAAAGATAATGGTTAGGGGGCCGTCTGTATAGCCCAGTTGGTAGGGTGATGGTTTACCACATGGGAGGCCCTGGGTTTGGTCCCCAGGCCTCCTCAAAACGGCGGACTGCCTTGAGAAGGCAAGCCTGCATGGGCGGGCAAAAAGGCAAGCCCCCGCGAGCAAGGGCGAGGCCCCACAAGCAGCCGGACCGCTGCGCCAGTGAGCTGACTCGGCAGGTCGCCCCAGCAGGGGGAGACAAGCAGACACAGAGGAACGCAGAGAAAAATGAAGACAGCAAGAACAAGCAAAAAGCGGGGGGGGGGGTGTATAATAAAAAAAATAATAATAATAATTAAAAAGATAATGGTTAGGAGTGTGTTAACTTATAGGAATGAATTAATGGAAAGTCTCAAACCCAAACAGAAAGAAATAATAGAAAAATAGAAATAATAACAATCTTTTGGCTTTCAACATCTATTATTGTTCTTCTCATTTGAGCTTCTTGCCATTTTACAGATTAAGAGATGGAGGCACGCAGAATAAAACGACCCATTAGTCAAGGTTACTATCAGTCTTGATCTCATTTTTCCTTTCTCTGGGTTTCTCACTTACAAAGCTGGGCTTACTCATTGTCCTATATACAGGGCCGGTCTTACTCTATTGCTCTGACTAATTTTGGCTCAAGATGTCTTTAAACAAAGATCAGTGCAAATTGCATTTGCCCCAACATAAACTATGAGACTTAGTTTTTCGTGTATTCTGTTTTGGAATTTCTCCCAAGTTATACTTCTACCTACTGCAGTTACTCTGTTCTGTTAATAGGGCTTTATGCCTGATGTCTCACCAGGATTCCCTACCTGTTGGAATATCTTCCTACTTCATCTTAGAACTCTGGTATAGATCCCTTGCCTCAGATGAAGCTTGAAATTATGATAGTTTTGGATTTTGTCATTTTTTTTCACCAAGTTGCTTTCATTCTGTTCTCCTGCTTCTCTGTCCACTGCCTTCCTTCCATCACCCCACACATCTGTCTAGCTTTAGGATTCCTTTTGTTGTCTCTTCTGGGACACTACCCTGCCATGCCTCACTGCAACAAACCAAATGTGTTGATCATGCATTGAGCTTGACAGCAGGAACAGAACAGAACATAAAATATGTTTTCATGATCCTTGACCATGGTAATTGTTAATAAAATTGGCAGCAATAAGGGCAAATGTGATTTGTTCCTATATTAATTCAAGAATTACAAGAACCCAATACATAACAGGTATCCTATTTAAGGATGAATAATGTGAAAGAATATAATAATTGAGGGCAAAGGCATTCCTCAAAGAATAATTCTAGGTGAAATTCAGAAGAGTTATTTATAGACCTGGATATTAAATACTGAGGGGGAAGGAATGGAGCATTTTAGAAAAATATTGTATTAGGCAATCTGAGAGAAAGTGCGTGCAGAAGGTTAGCTGAGGCAGTAGCATGCAAGGGAAATCATAGGGATATGATATGAGCAGAGAACAAGGCAGGGTTATGAAGAACTTTAAAAGGGTGGAAACTTGGACTTTCCAAGATGGGAAGGGATTCGTGGAGAGATGTGGTTAGAATTGAAGTTTGGAATCAACACTGGCACAGAATCTCCTCATGGCATGTTGGGAATGATGGATGAAAGAGTGAGTGAGATGAAAGGAAGGGAAATTGAGTCATAGTCCTCCTTTCCAAATATTCGCTCCTGAGCGGAACTGAGCAAACAGCAAAGTTTGAAAAGAACTCATGACTGGATAGACTTGGTGAGAGTGAAACTCCTTTCTTCCAGTTCCTGTTTGAAAATATAAACAACATGCAAATTCAAATA
>PVKH010029270.1:0-12685 GCA_004027955.1 Chaetophractus vellerosus | reverse complement strand
AAAAAAATCTTTAAAAAAAAAAAGAAGTTAAGGTAATTTGTGTTCTCAAAATTTCAGTCTCTCCACATTCTCTTTTTAGTTCGAAACTTGTCATGCTTTAATTTTTACCAAAATAGTTGGTAAAAATTGTATCTTGTTTTAATTTGCACTTTCCTGATAATTAAGGTGTTGGGCATCTTTTCATGTTTGTTGACGTCTACTGTTGTTTTTGACATATCTGTTGTCAGATATAGCTATCTTTTCTTTTTAGATAATAAGATTAATACCTTTTTCTTTCTCTCTGGTTGCTTTTTAAAATTACTCTTTTGCTTTAGTGTTCTGCAGTTTCACTACCCAGTGTTTAGGTGTGGAATTCGTTTTTCCTATACTTCCCGAATCTGAGGATTCATATCTTTCATAAGTTTTGTAAAACTTTGAGCCATTATAAATTTGGATAATGTTTCCTTCTCATTCAATTTTCTTCCTCTGAAATCTGGAAATTTTTATCCTTCTTGCCTCTCAACCTCACCTTTATGTTTTCCATCTCTTCATCTCTCTGTGCTGCATACTATTTTATTTCCTCAGGTTTATCTTCCAGTTTATTCTTTTAAGTTGGTCAATTTGACTATCCCTATGCACATACCACACTATCTTTTTTTTTCCTGGTTCTCAAATTCTTTAATCAGTATATTTATAACGTCATTCTTACAGAAAACTTACCATTTTCTTGAAATCCATACATGGTGCTTTATAATTTATGGATCTTTTTATATATTTTTTTTTACCTCGGTGTATTTATTTTTTTTTTAATTTTTAATCAATAATACCACACTATCTTAATCATTATACGATTTGGTCAGAGTTTAGTGAATGAACAGAAACCACTCTAGGTGATTCAAGCAGAAAAGAATTTACTACAGGGAAGTAAGTACTTACAAAATCGCTGGAAGGGCTGAAAGACCGTAAGTCAGAAGGCGATTCACTAAACCAATAAGTTGAAGAACACACCACCATAGCTGTATTGCCAGTACTGCCTCTATATGCCCCAATGCTTCTGAGATCAAGGCTGTAGTCAGAATTCATAACTTTCTTCTTCAACTACCTATTCCATGTTCAGTTTGCCCTCTGGTAGCACCTCAGCTAATTTGGGTTCATCGTGGAGAGACCCAAACATTTATCCCTGAAGGATCTAAGCCTTTAGTGGTCCTGCCTGCATTGGGTTGCTATAATCTTCCATTAGCTTTTCCCCTGGACATGGAAGAGCCATGAGGCACCCCAGAGGAACCCTGGGTTTTAAGCACCCTCCTCCCTGCCCTCATTGCAAGGCAGCCACCCTGTCCCACCACAGTTGATACAGGAACCCCTTTGCCTCTTGGTTCAGTGTTGTGAAGAGTCCAAAATGGAAAAGAGGCTGTAATCCTCTTCTAGGAATTAATCCCTCTAAACCGGAAGAATCTGAAGTTAAAAGAATGGGTTGCAAGAAAGATGTTAAAGTAGGTCACTATGTAAAACAATGAAAGGAGTCACTCCTACTTATACTCCATGCATTCTGGCTATGGGAAACATATTTCTCAATATTGTTCACTGGATCTGTCTTGTAAGATAACTCCCCAATCTCACAAGGTGTAGTCTCCAAGCAGGCTGTAACAGAGCCTTCATTAGGCTGTTCCACCGTTCCATAAAGTCAGCTGTCCATGGATGTGTGGCCAGACTGTTAAATCCTGTGAGCATGAGCCCACTGACTCGCTTCTTTTGCTGTAAAATGAGAATTTTGAATAGAAAATATATTGTATGGGATACCATGATGGTGAATATGGAATGTAGCGAGACCATGGGTGATGATACTGACAGCAGCATTGTGGGCAGAGAAGACAAGTCCAGATCCAGAAAAAGCACCTATTCCAGTGAAGACAGAACTCTGCCTCCTCCTTCATGGAAGGGGTCCACTATAGTGAAAATGCCTTGGCTGGTGCCCTAGGGTACGATACCATATGACTCATCATTGGATTCTTGCTGTTGGCAGGTAGTTCCTGAGCAGTTATGGTAACCAGATCTGCCTTGGTAAAAGGAACTCTGTGTTGTTGAGCCCATGCATAATTTCCAAAGTTGCCATCATAGCTACTGTGTTAATGAGCCCTTTTAGCAAGCCCTGGGTGGCTGGGTAAAAAGGCTTACTGGCGTTTACAAAACCAGGTCATCTTGTCCACCTGATTATTGAGAACTGTCAGTGCCCTTTGGTGAGTGTGCATTACCAATTTGTAGTGTTGTTGATTCTCCCTATTGTGTCTTCATTTTCTAAGTCTTACTCGGTCATTTATTTTTTTTCCATCTGCTTTTTGGGGGTCTTGCTATGACTCTTTTTTATAACTTCTTGAGTTGGGAACTAAGCTCTTTGCTTTCCTTTCTTATTTTCTAATGTATTAATTTAAGGCTATAAATCCTTCTCTAATGCTACTATAGCTACTTCCCACATGTTTTGATTGTGTGGTTTTTAAAAATCATTTCAGTTATAATATTATCTCATTTACATTAGTAGTTATTCTTTGAGGTATGTTATTAAATTTCCAAGCACATGGTAATTTTATCTTTATGTTATTGATATCTAAATTGATTGCTTGTGTTTAGAGAAATGTGGCCTTTATAAAACAGATAATTTTTATATGTTGAGATTTGTGTTGTGGCCCAGTGTGTGGTCAATTTTTGAAATTTTATATGTTCTTAAAACAAATAGGTATTCTCTAGTTGTTGCATAAAAAAAGTTCTACATATATCCAATAGAACATGCTTGTTAATTGTATTATTCAAATCTCTTATAGCTTTACTAACTTTTGTCTGACAATTTATAAAAGTTATGTTTTTAAACCTCCAATGTTTATGGTATATTTATTCATTTCCTTTTAGATTTTTTTATGTATTTCAAGTGATTATATAAAAGTAAAGAATTGCTATATCTTTCTGGTGAACTGTTCCTTTTATGATTTTGTAGCGTGTACATTTTTTGTCTTAAAGTTTATATTTACCTCATATAAATACAGCAATACAAACATTTTTTTGTATCTTTTTCCATTATTTTATGCTTAGCCATTCTATGACATTATGGCTTATAACAGCACATAACTAAATTTTTAAATCCACTCTTACAACCTTTTAACTGGTAAATTTAGTCCATCTACATTTACTGAGTTTACTGATAATTTTTTCATATCTGCCATTTCATTTTGTGCTTAGATTTTCCATACCCTTTTTGTGTGTCTCTTTTCTCTTTTCTTGCTTTCTATTGAATTGATAAAAGTATTTTTAAATTTACCTTTTCTCCTTCACTTATTTGGAAGCTATGCATTCTATTTCTATTCTTTTCATGATTACCTTAATGTTTAAAATAATCATAATGGTTTAATCAATTTCTCTATTATCCCCCCAAATAATGCAAGAGCCTTGGCATACTTTTATTCTGATCACACGTCATTTTATGTGTTATTGTTGCCCAGTATTATAGTACCACCTTATTTTTATATCCTCAAATTAGTTACCATTATTACAATAATCAATGCTTATTTAGAGATATTGACGTGTTTTCCAATTTCTTTACTCACCATTACTATTCTCACAATTCCTATTTTTATCTTACATCTTTCTGGATTGAAGCTTTCTTAGGGAAATTCTCTGAAGAAAATTCCTTTAGTGAGAGGTCTGTTTATGGTGAGTAATCTGTTTTTGTTTGCCTGAAAATTTATCTCATCCTCCTTGAATAACAGTATAGCTTAATAGAGAATTCTTGATGAAATGGTTTTCTTAGCACTTTGAATACATTCATTGTCAGGTGTTCTCCATTGTTGCTTTTGGAAAGTCTGTTGTAAGTCTAATCATTGTTCCTTTGAAGATAATGTATTTTTTCTCTCTGTTTGATTTAGTTTTTCTGATTGTATTCGGAATCCTTCAGTTCATTGAAACAAATCCGGGCATGGATCTAGTTTAATTGATTCTGCTGAGGACTCGTGCTATCTGAATCTGAGGATTCATGTCTTTTGTTAATTCTGGTAAATTCTCAGCCATAATCTATCTGAATGTTGCTTTCCCCAATTCTCTTCATTTTCTCTCCCCTAGAACCTTCCAGTGCTGCATCTATCTTTGCCAATATGAAAAGTAGGTGTGATAAAGACCTTCAGTTACCCTTGACTTCCACTCTTCCAGCCCATCCAATGCTTTTGTAAGCACCTAGTTCCCTGCTTCTTCTTTCCTGCTTAAAATAGCTAGAGAGATTTCTTTCCAATCCTGAAACCTGACTGATACAATGTCTATTATATTTCATAGACTCTAAGATGCTATCGAAGGTAAGACACACCATTATTTTACTGGCCCTTAGAAAGCCATTGCTGCCTATTAAACTATGACAAATGCTTTCTTGACATTTTTTCCTACTTATTTTTTATTGTACTTATTTAAAGAACTATTTTAGCCTTTAGACATATGTCTTATAATTTATGACTCTTGTGTATTTATAAGAAAAGAAAATATAAGTGAAATAAATTAGTTGGAGCACCCCTAAAACATCATCCCATTTCAGAGTCCAACTCTTCTGAGTGACTTAAATTCCATGCTTTTCCACATACTGATGTCCTCTGTGATATCAAGAGTACTCGTGATACAACATTTCTTAAAAAGAGTGCTCCCTCTACTCTCCAAGGCACTTTTCAAAGTCACTGTCACCCACATTGCAAATTTTGAAGCACATGAGCAGTGCAATGACAAATACATCACAAGGGCTGCTTACCCAACATTATTTGTGGGAAACATCTTGATTTCAGAGATGGTAAAATGTGAACAAAGTATATCTTAAAATTAATGAAATATGTCTAATAATTATATTAGGTTCTTTTTCAAAATGTTCTAGTCTTTTTTATAGTATTTTTTCTTATTTTAAACATTTTCTTTCTTTATATTTTTAATTGTATGAGCATACTTATTTTTTATAACCTTACCTGATAATGTATTACCTTAAGTTCTTAGGAGTCCAAATCTGTTATTTGATGTATCTGATGGCATTTGTTCCATTGGATGGTTTCCTTGTACCATTGTAATTTTGATTTATGAGCTTATTTTAAGCAAGAATTTATTTGTGGGAGTCCTGTGTGACCTGGGTTGATGGTGTCTCCTTTAGAGAGGCTTTGCATGTAACTTCTGCCAGGCAACCCAGTTGGGATCAATTTTAATATTAATTTCTCTGCTAAGGAATACCTACTCTATGAATCTGATATAATTTTGAGCCCCAAACTGGAATGAATGGAGACAAAAATTCTCACAGGGGGTTGAACTTTGATTTGTTGGAGTTCTTTTTTAGTCTGAAACCCTGACCAAGATCGGTAAGCTTTTTTTGTCCTATTCTTTCTTTTGGGGCTGAGCTTGATTCCTATTCCTACATGACCATTAAAATCCAATCCTTGGGGCCGACTGGATAGCCCAGTGGATAGGGCGTCGGCATACCACATGGGAAGCCCCGGGTTCGCTTCCCGGGGACCTCTCCTAGCGGGCAGACCGCCTTGAGAATGGCAAGCTGCCATGGGCAGGCCAGAGCCGCCGTGGGCAGGGCAAAAAGCTGCCACGGACAGGCAAAAGCCGCCACGGGCAGGGCAGGTCGCCCACGAATGGAGCGCAGCCAGCCACCCACGAACTGAAAAGCCGGCCGTGATGGAAGCAGAAGCCGCCCACAAGTGGGGAAAGCCGCGCCTGCGCAGTGACCAAGTCTCGGCGCGTCGGCGCAGCGGGGGGGAAGGGGAGATATGTAATAAAATAAATAAATCTTTAAAAAAATAAAAATAAAAAAATAAAATCCAATCCTCTTGGTTACTAAAGATCAACAACTACCCGCAAATGTACCCCAAGGAAGCACTAGTATCAGCTCTCATGCCTACTGTTGTGGGTTTTTCAGTTCCCTTCTTATTTTGGTCCTTTGGGAAATTTTTCTTTCTTCCTAGCAAGCTCAGCTATGAATTTAAAAAAATGTTTTATATTTTATCCATCATTTCTAGGTGTTTTATAGTAAAGCATTTTATTGCTATAATGCTGGAAACATCTCGTTAATATTTACTGAAAAAAATCCATTTAATCAATGAAAAATTAAGGCTCATAGAGGTTAAATAATTTCCCAAGCTCACACAGATAACAATTGGTGGAACCAAGTTTCAAACCAAAGTCTTTTGTCTCTAAAATTCATGCTCTTAGCATTGAACCACAGCTAGGAAGTTCCTGTTACTCTCGATGCCCTGATACTATGGTGATCATTTGCATATTTCCAGCTAACTAACTGATTACATTCTTACCTATTATAACAGAGATTTGAGTTAATTTAGACCTTACCAAAATGCTGCAATGACACTTTGATGAATTTCTGAATATTCTATTTTTTTAATGGACTTCTAGGCTTGGAAGCCACTTTGAAAGGGCATCTTGTCTCTCCTTTGCCTCCACACAGAGCCACCCTCCAAACATTACTGAAATCTTTTTGCTGAATGATAATTTCCCTGAGGCCTAAGGTCCTAGAGAAGACACCCTGTAAACTCCTTTAGTCAAATTCTTAGCCCTGATGAACTTCCCTGGCAGAGTTTTTCTTCCTTAAATCTGAATTTGATCTATCCTTCTGTACCTTCAGCCTGTCCTGTTCACAAGGGAGAGATAAAAGAGCTTTCTTTGTCCTCTTTAAATAATTTTTTCTCCTCTTCCCCATTACTGAGTAACCACGAGCTCCTATAGACTTAACAGTTCGTTTAAGCTTTCCTTTCTTTCTTCCTTTTAGGTCATGAATTTTTCTTCTCAGCTATAACTCCTGGTGAGTTATCTCCCATTAATGATACTGACATACAGGAACCAGATAAAGTGCTATATAAATGTTAAGTAATCACAGCCAAGCTTGGCTTTGTGATACAGGTTATCTCAGGCTGTTGTGTTCTGGGATCAGCCCTCTGTTGACATTCAGGATGAAATTAACCAGCTGCAGATTTTTTTTTTTTTTTTGCAATGGAATATTGTGATGAGTGCCAGTGCTCTACTAGGAACCTTCAAAAGAGATAAAGCTATTCTTTGATGATCTCTTTGTTCTTTAATGCACACACATGCAGGCCAATAGGCTTTCGGAATGTGGATACTCCAGAAGCCCTAAAACAAGTCCTCCATGCTGGGCATTGGGAGTGAAGGTGGAGAGAGACCCTGAGAGAAGAGGGCCCAAGCCCCTATCATGGCAAAGATAGACACACACCCAGAACAAAAACATAAAATGGTTTTTTAAAAATTGTTTCGACTGCCCAATGCCAAATGATCAATGTAACTGCTTTTTTCACTGACTTGGCTAACTCATCCTTTTGTTTTGTGTAACTACAGAAATAATCAAAGGACCCAATTCCAACAATTATGTAGAACAGATGACTATAGACCCGTTCATTCCCAGGTTCACTGTCTGTAGGACACCACCTCAACTCACAGGAGGTGAAATTTTCAATCACTAGCTAACCCGTTAGTCCTCACAATGTCAAAGAACATATTTGGAGTTTTTTCATTAGGTAACAGAACTGAAAAGTTGTTTGGGCATTTTGTAGACAGCTATGATCATCCTTCTAGTTTTCTTTCCCACCAAAACCTTCTGGAAACTTCTTATATGGAAATATACATATACACACACACACATACACACATACATACATATATAACTAGAGAGAGACAGAGAGAACAGGATATATAATATACAAATACATTTATATAAAAATTCCAAGACTATTTCACAGGTTGTATAGCTGGGGGGACCTTAGATTTTATAGACAACACTGGCACTTGATACAGGAGGAAACAGAGCCAGAGAGAAAATGACTTACCGAAAGATACTCTGATACTCTGCTATTAAGGAAAATGTGGACTAATAATCTATATCTCTTGACTCTTGATTCAGTGCTCTTTCCTCTACAGTATACATGATAGTAGGAGCTAGAGACTGGCACTAACTTTCCGTAGTTCTTTCAGAAAATAAGGCATTATGTTGCTTGTAGTTGCTTAGACAAGATTATTTAAATCCCTTTTTATTGTGGTAACATATGCATAACATAAAATGTGCCATTTTATCCATTTTTAAGTGTACAATTCAGTGGTATTGATTTCATTTACAATGTGTGCCACCATCCATTACCAAAACTTTTTAATCATCAGATAAATACCCTTTTCGGTGTACTATCTTCTTCATCTTTTTGATAGCATACCTGTGAACTGAATAGCAGTTACTCAACTGCACTTGTGTCCTTACCATATAAAAAATGGAGTAACTATGTATATCTGCATTTCCAATATATACACAAATGTTATTCAACATCTGTTTGTGGTGTGTGTGTGTGTGTGTGTGTGTGTGTGTAGGGGTGAGTATTTATGTTTTCTTCCATGGGTATATTACTCAAACTCAGACATCAACCTACCTACTAATTTACTGCACTAGTCTGTTGTTGGTTCATCTTTTGAACACTTCTCTAAAGTGTTCAAAGAGAAGCACAGAATACATAAAGACACATGTGCATGCAGTCTTAGACACACACGACACACACAGACCTATAGACAGACACTTGCTGCCACAAATTCCACAGCTCTTCCCTGGATACTCCTACTATAGCTGGCCAGATCTTATGGCCATTTCAGACTGCAACCAGAGAAGCCATTTGATGGTTCTGTGTCTGCCCTACATAGCTGTCCAAAGATGACTGCATCCACCCCACTGGCTTAGACTTACCTCTTTTCTAAAAAGTAGCCAAAGCAAAGGCTTCTTCCCTGTGAGAATTTTTTTTTTTTTTTTGCCAGAAACATCTTTTTCCCAGAAGTTTGTGTTTGGTTTCACCTTTTCCTACCAGCTTTGATTCCTCAGCTTCCCAGATTCTTCTCCCATGACTTCCTGAGCAGAATGTTCAACTGTATTCCTGCACTGTCTCCACCAATACATACCTTGTCCTCGCCGATTGCTAAACTCGCAAACCATTGCCCAACTTGGGACACAAGTTTTTTCCCACTTCCACCCTCAACCCCACTTCAGCTCTCCTCCCCACCTCGGGAACACTGTCTTGTCTGGTTGCTCTAGCCTCCGCTGTAGCTCCTGCTACTCCTTCCCTGCAGGGATACATCTCACTTCTCTTGTCAGTCTTCTCATCGACCTTTTTGTCTGGGTCCTGAGCCTATGATTCCTCTCCCTGCACAGATGGCGTGAAGGCTCCCCAAACATAGGGACTGGCCTTATCTCTTGTTTTGTAATGCTCACCTCCTCCCACCCCTAGGCAGCACCTTGTTCCTGACAGGATGTTGATTGACAGACTGAACGGAAGCTACAGCCTTAATACATCTCCTATCTCTTTTCTTAATTAATTTGATGTGTTTGGCATCAGCTCTGCAGCTGGAGGGATATTTTCTAGGAGGCAGAAGAGTGTCCGAGGCCTTGCTCCGTTTCCTTCCCTACCCAAATAGACTAGTATTTCAACCTGACAGCTCCCAGCCGGTCCTCTGGCTATGGAGCATCGAATGTTTATTTTCCTGATGTTTTTATTCCAAAGTCTTTGCCAGGGTCATGTTGTTGAAGTCTGCCAAGTGACAGCAGCCCCTGACCCTGCTGCTGAATCTGACACATTTTACAGGTACAGCTGTTGTCAGAAAATTACAGAAGCCAAAGGCAAAAAAAAGGCCTTGAGAGGTCATTTTGGACATGCCCCTGCTTACAGTCCAGTACCCATTCATTTCTACTCAGGTAAATTAGAAAAGACTTAATATTCAAAGCACTACATAAGAGAAATGGGTGTCCCACTCTTCAATTCTCATTCTATTATCTGGCAGACCTCACTGTCAGAATACGTTTCATTATATGGACCAACAACCTCTCCTTTTGAATGCCAGGTCCTTTCCACTTCTATTATTCCCAGAAAGTGGATGATGGTGAGTATAACCCACTATCCACTTGAAAAAGTGAATTAGAAGATTGGAAATCATCCAGAGAAAGTGAGCCAATTGGTGGAAATTCAAAGTTCAAGCCAATCTATATACCTTCCAAAGATCAGAGTAATTTCCAGCCAGATTTAGCTATTAGCCATGGACTTCCAAAATTTCTCCTGGCTCACAATGATAAGCAGGCTTCCAAGTTTTGATTAGTCTCATCCTCAGATTTCAATGCATTTTGTCTGCCTACATCCCACTCCACAGCTGTGCCCAGGCTCAGCGAGTGCTGGTGCCACTCAATCAGGAGCTATGTAATGCCATGCAACTGGTTGTAAGCAGGAAGAAAATGTTACCTGGTTCATCCATCCACTTGCTACCCTATAACTGGATATTTGGGAATAAGCTTATGACTGATTGAGGTTTTTCTTTTGCCAGCATGTAGGCAGCCCTAGACTCTTGCTTGTAGTTGAGCACCATCCATGGACAAAGTTAATGGCATCAGTGATACTTGTTTTCTTCACTTGGCATGCTGGGCTGGACGGGCCTTGTCCCTACCTGATACCCCAAGGATGGTATAAACAAGCACTGGTTATAAAAAGAGACTCCAGTGTCTTAAAAGTGCCAAAGTGTCTGTGATTTCCATAAGGGACCTACACCAGGAATTCATTTCCTAAGAGTGTGTCTATACATCCAAGGGAGAGGATGGGGAGCAACTGCATGAGGAGTTTGGGTAAATCAATTCAAAACAGTGTATTTTCATTACTATGGAAGGAAATGCTTTCATGCCAGCCACCACTGCAAGAGACACATTGGGTCTGTTTCTACACATTCTAATGAAGTGAACGGTGGTTCTTTACTTAGATCTGGACATATTTCAAACCCAATAATTCAAAATATCTACTTAAAATCCCAAATTATCCAGATCTACACTCTCTTGCGTGTATGTCAAATTATCCAACTAATTGCCAAAGTTCTGCTTCATTTGTTGCTATGTAACGTTTTCACTGTACAAGCCCTGACCTAGTCGGTTTGTCGTCACAACTCAAAATCACTAGAAAATTGAGCTAATCCTCCCACTCTCTCCATCCCTTGAACCACTAGTGGATCTGAAACAGCAGCTGGCTGTGTAGAGAGAGATACACAAGATTAAGAAATAGAGAAGCCCAAAACACCCTCCCTTTTCCCCTTGACAGGCTTCCAGACAGAAACAATCTTGAGCTAGGGAAAGGAGATGATTTAACATTAAATCAAGCTCAGAATATTGAAGATACATTGGACTGGATGTTCTAACCACTGATTGAAATTATTCAGGGAAATGGATGTGGTTCAAGCAATTGGGCTCCCGTCTACCATATAGGAGGTCCAGGGTTCAATTCCCAGGGCCTCCTGGTGAAAGGCAAGCTGGCCCACATGGCAAGTTGGCCTGAGTGGAGAGCTGGCCCATGCGGAGTGCTGGCCTGCATAGGAGTGCTGGCCCGCGCAGGAGAGCTGGCACAGAAAGATGACCCAACAAAAAGAGACAGAGGAGAGACACAGCAGACCGGGGAGCTGAGGTGGCGCAAAAGATTGAGTGCCTCTCTCCCACTCTGGAAGGTCCCAGGATCGGTTCCCAGTGCAACCTAAAGAAAAGACAAGCAGACACAGAAGAACACACAGAGAGCAGACAGCGAATGCAAAAAAATGGGGGGTGGGGGAAGATAAATAAATAAAAATAAATCTTTAAAAAAAATTATTCATGTGACTTGAAGTAGCTGTAGGACTGTTACCTAAGAGTGAGCAGAAAAGTTGCATTGTCTCCTGGAGCATTAATCCAAGGGCAGGGAGGAGTTAGAAACACCCACTAACATTTATAAGGGGTGATGGAAGATAAAATTAAGTTGCATTTTGTCTTTTAAAGAGAGCGGTTAGTTAAGGCTGAATTGGGCTGCAGTAATAAATAGACCCCAATATATAGAGAGAGGGACAAACACAATGGAAGTTTATTTCTCCCTCAGGTAAACAGTTCTAGGCAGATGATTCTTGTCAGTGGGCATTCAGGAACCCACGCTCTTCTCTCCATATGTCTCCACTATTCCCTAGAGTCCCAGGGCCTGCATTCAGACAGAGGAAGGGAACAGAGAGCATGAGAGAGGGGAATAAGGATGCATCCACTTGTCAAATGGCTTCTGGGAATGACACACACATTCCATCAACTAAAACGTAGTCACATGGCCACATCAAACTGCAAAGGAAGCTGGGAGATGTAGTCTAGCTGTGGGCTTAGGAGAAGAGTTACCAGTTTGAGGGAGCAGAAGATTCTGTAGAGACCAGCCTGGAAGATCTTCATGGAAGATGAATGATCCAACTAATGAGTCTACAAAATAATTATATTCTTCAAAAGGAAGATCATCACTCCCCAAAGGGATTTTTCTCCAGATGGTAGTGTGGATGGAGGGAGGGAGTAAAAAGGGAATGGGGGAAAAAAGAGGATTCCCTTGGAAGACCAGAAGCAAAAGTGGCCATGATCAACTGCTCCACAAAGATAGACAAGGCTCCTATAGCTTGACTACTGAGACCTTCCACTTGCAGGAGACTGGTTCTTTCCCCCGTGGAACTTCTGGCTTCTTGTGTCATGAAGATGTGACTGAAACCCCTGGGTCTAGGGAGCTGAAAAGGGGACAGGACTCTAAAATAACAACAATAACAAAAAGCTACCAAAAAGAATCCAGTAAAATTTGCCACTGGACACAGAAACCAATAAAATTCATGAAGGCAGAAGAATTGCCTG
>PVKH010029269.1:0-12688 GCA_004027955.1 Chaetophractus vellerosus | reverse complement strand
TTTTTTAAAGATTTATTTATTTTATTACATATCTCCCCTTCCCCCCACTGCAGTGACATGCCAAGAGTGGTCACTGTGCAGGCATGGCTTTCCCTGCTTGTGGGCAGTCTCTGCGTCCATTCATGGCTGGCTTTCAGTTCACAGGTGGCTGGCTGCGCTCCATCCGTGGGCGACCTGCCCTGCCCATGGCAGCTCTTGCCATGTCTGTGGCAGCTTCTTGCCCTGCCTACAGCGGCTCTGGCCCACCCATGGCGGCTTGCCATTCTCAAGGCGGTCTGCCCGCTAGGAGAGGTCCCCAGGAATCGAGCCCGGGGCATCCCATGTGGTATGCTGGTGCTCTATCCAATGGGCTATCGAGCTGGCCCTCCAACTCATTTTGAAGTCTCCTACCCATATCAACTCATTTGTCTTTACCTTTTCCCCTTTTTATATGAAGTCTTTTTCCAGTTGTATTGCTAATTGGTATTGGGTAGTAATCCCTCAGTGCCAGGGAGGCTCATCCTAAGGAGTCATGTCCCATGCTGGGGGAAAATTAATACATTTATATGCTGAGATTGGCTTAGAGAAAGGCCACATTTGAGAAACAAGGAGTCTCTCAGGAGGCAACTCTTAGGCACCCCACAACAATAGGCTAATTTTCAATTTCAAGAACAAAAAGGGGGCTGGCCATAGCCCAGTAGATAGGGCACCAGTTCACCACATGGGAGGCCCCAGTTTCGGTTCCTGGGTACCTCTCCAGGTGGGCAGATCACCTTGAGAATGGCAAGCTTCCATGGGTGGGGCTGAGCTGCCACTGGCAGGGCAAAGCTGCCACGGGCAGGGCAAGCCACCCACGAATGGAAGCAAAAAGCCACCCATGAATGGAAGTAAAAAAAATACCCATGAATGGAGCAGAGCTGCCTATGCAGTGAGCTGACTTGGTGCATCACCGCAGCTGGGGGAGACAGAGCATACACAGAAGAACACAAAAATGAACACAGCAAGAGGAAGCAGAAAGGGGGGGTATGTAACAAACAAACAAACAACAACAAAAAAAAACCAAAGACTCATAAGCGTAGTCATTAATATTAAGGACCCCTCAGTGAATCATCCTTCACCAGTTATTGAGCCTGCACATGGGGGATTGTTTCTGCTCCATTAGAGAATGTGGTGTAGTGCTCTAGGATGGGAATTCAATATTCTCTCTATTATTGTGTGAGTCTCCACCTACTGTGACAATGCCCCATGAATGTATGAATTTTTTTATATATCTTATATGTATCCCCAGGTGAATTCACTCTCTTGAATACCCCATCACTGACACCCCATACCAATGATCCTCCCCTGTCCCAGTTGTAATTCTTCAGTGATCCAAAACTATTTCAAGAATGAAGCCATTAAAATAGCAAGATACAATTAATAGAAAAATGAAATAATAAGGATAAGTTAAATATAAGAAAAAATACATAAAAAATTTAGAAAACAAAAAATAAAATAAAATCAAGATAATGGGATATTAAAAAATAATGAAAAATATTAAATTTTTTTCGACATTTAGCATTTCATCACTGAAATATCTGGTGTCCTGATGTACAGTGGCACTTTATTTATTCCCCAATGTCTTACTATTTTTCATTTCATTTTCAAAGAAAATTTAGGTCACAGTAAAGTCACATACAGAATATAAGGAACTCACATATACCCAACATCTTCCCTCCTTCTCATATTAATGCCTTTTCATAATTGGATGGTGCCTTTGTTTTAACTGGTATATAAATAGTGAAACATAACTACAAGAGATGGTCAATGGTTTGCACTAGGTTTTCATTTTAGGGCATGAATTTTATAACTCTTGATGATATTTAACATGACCTGTGTCCATCATTGTAAGATTATGTAGAACACTTCCATTGTCCACTAAATACCCCATTTGATCTATTCTATTCCTATCTCCCCCTCTCTCCTGGGCTCATGGTGATCCCCTGGCTTCAATCCTTGGAAACAAGATTCATAGTTACATGCAACAACACTGAGGTCTTGACACAGTGGTTTGTCCTCCCCTGTTAGGACCCACCCATGCTCTTGAGAAACTCCTGCTTCTGTATTTGTGAACAAATAGGTGCCCCCAAGAATGGGGGCCCGAATCTTTCCCCCTCATTGTATTGGTCTCCATGCACTGATACAACACATTCTGACAAAATGATCTTTCACACTCTCCCTAGAAGACTGATCCAGGTGTGCCCTGTCCCAAATGCCACCCCATCCTACACCAAAAACTAGTATCCATTCCTTGTCATATTGTCATAAAAGCATTCCCAACTTTGTACTTTCAACCACATACTTGCAAATCCCCAGTGTTCAACTTATCCCTCTCCCAACCCTCACTCCTGTTCCCTGGTCCTTCCAAGCCACCCTCCCCAATCTACCCACCTGTAAACCCTGTACCTCCCAACACAATAATATCACTACCCTTCTGTCATATCCCTTCAATGCACAACTACACACTTTCACCTTACCATAGATTATGTCCGTATGTGTGTTGGCTCACAACCTACTTCCCCCTTTCTATTTCCTGTAAACCTATCTTCCAGACAGTAGCTCTTTGAGTCTGTTCAATTTGCTTATTTCATATCAGTGGGGCCATGTACTGTTCATCTTTCAATGCCTGGCTTGCTTTACCCAACCTAAGGTCCTTAAGATTCATCCATGTTATCCCATTTGTTAGCACTGTATTCCTGCTTATATATGAGTAATATTACATCCTATGTGTGTACTATATTTTGTTTATCCATTCATCTGTTGATGGGCAATTGAATTGATTCCACCTTTTGGCAATAGTGAATAATGCCACTATGAAACATTGGTGTGCATATATCTGTTCATATCTTTGGTGTGCATATATCTGTTCATATCTTTGCTTTCAAATCTTCTGGGTATACATCCAACAGTGGAATTACTGGATCATATGGTAATTCTACTGGTGGTTTTTTGAGGAACTGCCAAACTGTCCTCCACAATGGCTGGATCATTCTACATTCCCACCAGGAGTGGATGAGGGTTCCCATTCCTCCACATCCTCTCCAACACTTATACTCCTCTGTTTTTTTAATAGCCACCAGTCAAATGCGTGTAAGATGGTATATCATTGTAGTTTTGATTTGCATTTTCCTAATTAATAGTGATGTTGAGCATCATTTCATGTGTTTTTTAGCCATTTGTATTTCTTTTTGAAGAATTATCTTTTCTGGTTGCTTTCCCAATTAAAAAAAATGGGTTGTTTGTCTATATATTCAAGGCGTAGGATTTCTTTACATATGCAGGATATTAGGCTCCTATCAGATATATGGTTGACAAATATTTTCTCCTATTTGGTAGGCAACCTTTTTACTTTCTTGATAACATCCTTTGAGGTGCAAAAGTTTTTAATTTTGAGGTGATCCCATTCATCTATTTTTTCTTTTGCTCCTCATGCTTTGGTTGTGATATTCATGAAACCATTTCCTATTTCAAAGTCCTGTGGATGCTTCTCTGCATTATCTTCCAAGTTCTTTATGGTCTTGGATCTTATATTCGGATCTTTGATCCATCTTGAAATGATTTTTGTATGTTATGTTAGATGATATTCCTGTCTTATTCTTTTGGATATGTATATCCAGTTCTACAAGGACCATTTGTTGAAGAGGCCATTCTCTCCCAGTTGAGTGGGCTTGGTGGCCTTGTCAAATATCAGATGACTGTATATGTGAGGATCTATACCAAAACTCTCAGTTTGGTTCCATTGGTCAGTATGTCTATCCTTGTACCAATACCATACAATTTTGACCACTGTAACATTGTAGTAAGTTTTGAAGTCAGGTAGTGTGATGCTTCCCACTTCATTTTGCTTTTTCAATATGTCTTGGGTGTTTGGGGCCTCCTTATCCTTTGAAATAATTTTGTAGTTAATTTTTCCAATTTATTAAAAATGCTGCATTGATTATTAGTGTGATTGCATTAAATCTGTAGATTAGTTTGGGTAAGGTAGACATCTTAATGATATTTAATCTTATCCATGAACAGGGAATATTCTTCCATTTATTTGAGTCTTCTTTGATTTCCTTTAACAGTGTTGTGCAGTTTTCTGTATATAAGTCTTTCACAACATTAGTTAAATCTATTCCTAGGTATTTGATTCTTTTAGTTAATATTGTAAATGGTATTGTTTCTCTTGATTTCCTTCTCAGATTGCTTGTTGTTAGTGTACAGAAATGCTACTGATTTTTGTGCATTGGTCTTATAGACTGTGACTTTATTGAACTCCTTTATAAGTTCTAGAATCTTTGTTGTATATTTCTCAGGACTTTGTATGTATAGGATAATGTCTTCTGCAAATAGCGGAATTTTTACTTCTTCTATTCCAACTTGGATACATTTATACTTTTTTCTGGCCTCATTCCTTGAGCAAGTACTTCTAACACAATGTTAAATAAGAGTGGTAATAGTGGGCATCCTTGTCTTGCTCCTGATCTTTGAGACAATGCTTTTAGAAATTCATCATTAAAGATGATGTTAGCTGTGGGTTTTTCATATATATCCTTTATCATGTTGAGAAAGTTTCCTTCTATTCCTAAGTTTTGTAGTGCTTTTATCAGGAAAGGGTGCTGTATTTTGTTCCATGATTTTTCTGCGTATATACAGATGATCATGTGATTATTTTCTTTCAATCAGTTTTTGTGTTGTATTATATTGATTGATTTTCTTATGTTGAACCATCCTTTCATGCCTGGAATGAAACCCATTTGTACATGATGTATAATTTGTTTGATGTTCTGTTGAATGTGATTAGCAAGTATTTTGTTGAGGATTTTAGCATGTAGGTTCATTAGAGAGTTTGGTCTGTAATTTTCTGTTCTTGTGACATCTTTGTCTGGTTTTGGTATTAGTGTAATATTGTCATCATAGAATCAGCTAGTCAAAGTTTCTTCCACTTCTGTTTTTTGGAAGAGTTGAAGAAGGATTGGTGTAAGTTCTTTCCAGAATGTTTGGTAGAATTCATCTATGAAGTTGTCTGGTCCTGGGCTCTTCTTACTTGGGAGGTTTTTTTTTTTTTTTTTTAAAGATTTATTTATTTTATTACATATCTCCCCTTCCCCCCCGTTGCGGCGACGCGCCGAGACTGGTCACTGCGCAGGCGCGGCTTTCCCCGCTTGTGGGTGGCTTCTGCGTCGGTTCACAGCCAGCTTTCAGTTCACAGGTGGCTGGCTGCGCTCCATTCGCGGGCGACCTGCCCTGCCTGTGGCGGCTTTTGCCTGTCCGTGGCAGTTTTTTGCCCTGCCCACGGTGGCTCTGGCCTGCCCATGGCGGCTTGCCATTCTCAAGGCGGTCCGCCCGCCAGGAGAGGTCCCCGGGAACCGAACCCGGGGCCTCCCATGTGGTATGCCGGTGCCCTATCCACTGGGCTATCCAGCCGGCCCCTTGGGAGGTTTTTGATGACTAAGTCTATCTCTTTATTTGTGATTGGACTGTTGTGTTCATCAAATCCTTCTTTCATCAATGTTGGCTGCTTGTGAAGTTCTAGGAATTTGTCCACTTCCTCTTGTTGACCTTTAATTCCTTGAAGTATCCTCTTATGATACTCTTTATTTCTGTAGGGTCTGTGGTGATATCCCCTTCCTCATTTTTTTATTTTGTGTATTTGCATCTTCTCTCTTTTATTCTTTGTTAGGCTGGCTAAAGTGTATCAATTTTATTGATCTTATCAAAGAACCACATTAGATTTTGTTCATTTTTTCTAGTGCTTTCTTATTTTCTACTTCATTTAGTTCTGCTTAACCTTTGTTATTTCCTTGCTTCTGCTTCCTTTGGGTTAGTTTATTGTTGTTGTTCCAACTCCTCCAGGTATGCATTTAGGACTTCGATTTTAGCTTTTTCTCCTATTTTTCATATATACATTTATGCCTATGAATTTAGCTCTCATACAGCTTTTGCTGGTTCCCATAGGCTTTGACTTGTTGTGTTGTCATTTTTATTCATTTCAAGGTAGTTACTGATTTATATTGAGATTTCTTCCTTGGCCCACTTTTTGTCTAAGAGTGTTTTGTTTAACTCCCATACCTTTGGGCTTAATCTAGTACTCTGGTCCTTACTGATTTCCAATTTCATTCCATTGTGGACAGAGGAATTTATTTGTGTAATTGGAGTCTTCCTGACTACTTTGTGTCTTGCTCTGTGGCTTAGCATGTGGTCTATCTTGTAGTATGATCCATGTGCACTGGAGAAGAATGTATATCCTGCTTTATTTGGGTGTAGTGTTCGGTATATGTCTATTAGATCGAGATCCTCTAATGTATTAATCAAAATCCTTTTTTTCTGTTTTGATTCTTTGTCGAGATGTTCTGTCTAATGGTGTTAATGCTGTATTATAGTCTCCCACTATAATTTTAGAGGCATCTATTTCTCCACTTAGTTGTTCCAATGTTTGTGTCATGTGTTTTGAGGTGCCCCTGTTAGGTGCATAAATGTTTATAATTGTTCTTTCTTCCTGAAAGATTACCCTTTTCACTAATATATAGTGTCCATCTTTGTCTCTTACAATAGTTTTTCATTTAAAGTCTATTTTCTCTGTTATTAGTATAGCTACTCTGGCCCTTTTTTTATTATTGTTTGCCTGTAAGATTGTTTTGAGCCTCCATGGGTTCAGATGAGTAATCAGCACTTAATCTTATTGAGATTCCCTTGTATGTGATGGTTCTCTTTCTTTTGCTGCTTTCAGTATCTTCTCTTTGTCTTGATCATTGGACAGTTTCATAATTATATGTTTTGAAGTAGGACAGTTCATTTTATACTGTTTGGGGTTCACTGTGCTTCCTGGACTTGTACATTTATCTCCCTCAAGAGTTTTGGGAAGTTTATAGCCATTATTTCCTCCAACAGTCATTGTGTCCCCTTTCCCTTCTCTTCTCCCTCTGGGATGCATATATAATGTGTATGTTTGTGCATTTTGCATTATTATTCAAATCCCTAAGTCCATGCATGATTTTTAATATCTTTTTATCTATCTGTTTTACCTTTACTATCTGTTTGATTTCAGATATACTGCCTTCCACATCAGTAACTCTTACCTCTGCCTGTTCAAATCTACTGTTATGTGCTTCCAGTGTCTTTTTGATTTCTTGGAGTGTGACATTCATCACCATCATATATGTTATCTTTTTATGTATGTTTACAATTTCTTTAGTTGTTCTCCCAGTATCTTCCTAATATCCTTAATCTCTTCCTTCACTTCATTTAATTGGTCCATAATGTTTGTTTGAACAGCTTTGATTATTTGTTCATTGTTCTGTACCTCCTCCTGGCTTTTAGTTTGTTACTTGTACTGGGCCATGTCTTCCCGTTTACTTAGTATGGTTTGTAATTCTTTGTTGCCTTTTGGCCATCTTTTTATCTTCATGGGTTTATTCAGTTGATTAGCTTCTCTCTTTAATCTAGCATTTTATTTAATTCCTGTTTGTGTGTGTGTGTGTGTTAAGTTTTGTCTTTGACACTTTTTGTTCTTCTTATTTTGTTGCTGTTTCCTATGTTCCCTTGGAGGAAAAATTATGGCCACAGAAAGTGAAAGAGGTAAGAAAAGTAAAAGGATAATAGTAATAATAATAGTAATTGTTTGAAGAGGAACTATTTAAGACCTTGAAAAATTAATATTTAACTCATGTAAGCAGTGTAGAATAATAGGGATAAAAAAGTGGAGTGCCAACAATGAAATTGGAACCAAATAGAGTAAAACATATAGACTTAATTAAAAGTCCAGTATAATGAGGAAAGAGGGAAAGAGAAAAGAAAAGACAAAAAGAAAAAAGGTTAATAAAAGAAAGAAACCCAGATAGATGTAAAAGAAATAAAAACCAGAAAAACTGAGGACTAAACAAAGACAGTGGAATATAAAATCAACAGAAAGCAGGAGGTAGAATGATGAGGGAAGGAAAAGAGATAGTGTTGGTATACAAAATTGGTATACACAGAAAAGGGGAAGTCAAGAAAGAGGAAACACAGTAACCAAGAGTCAAGCCAGCAGCACCTTGAAGAATTTATCTCTTTCTCCATCTCCTTCGAGATTGATGCCCTGAAGCCTCCTTCTGTTTATTTTCCCAAAACAGCTTGCTTGGGCAGTATCTTGCCCCCACTCAACCTTTTTTGTATGAGAGTTCTGACTATGTTCCTTTGGAAGAAAAAAAAATTAAGACCAGAGAAATGGAAAGAGATAGGAAGGCAAAAAGAATAATAGTATGATAATACTAGAAGTTTGAGAGCAAACATTCAAAACCTAGGCAATTGAAAGATTAAGATAAGTAAGAAGCTCAGAGGATTAGGATTAGGAAAGTTAAATAGAAATAATGTAACCAGAAACAGAATAGAGAACAAAATATATAGAATGAATTAAAATGCTGGAATGGAGTGAAAAGAAATAACGTGGCTAGAATAGGTCAGTAACCAAAAGTATAAAAGAAAAATAATCAAAAGAGAAAGAAAGAAAGGGGATACAAAGCAAGCAGGAAAGAAGACAGCAGCAACTCATTTTTAAAAGAAAGGAGACAGAAGAAATAAAAAATAAACACAGAAAAACAGCTTTCTTTCTTTGAACCCTTAGAATCTTCTCAGGCTGTTGGTGTTTCTCAATCACTCACCCTGCAGCTTTCCCTCTGCAGTTTTTGTACTGGTTTTTAGTGAGTAAAGTAAGGAAAATAAAAGAAAATGACTTTTAAAAAAAATAAGAGATCCAAGAAAAGCTAATATAAAGAAACTTTATATGTTCCCTGTTATAAAGTTTCAGCTGGATGCCTAATAACCTGGTGGATCTCTTCTCAAGGAATAGCCAGAAATTGAACCAGGGACCTCATATATGCTAGACAGGAATTCTTTCCCTGAACTATTCTGAGTTCTTGTGTTAGTTATCCTTTCATAAATCTATACACCCCTTTTCTCTCAGGCAGGTTAGATCCTCTACAGTGGGATGGAGAGGTGCTGATCACCGCCTGTCTCTGCCTCCTCACTGACATAATTCCTCTCTTTGCCTAGGTGCCTGGGTGTGACCGCCAGCCTGAGGTGATCTCCCCTCTCCCTGTTGATTTGGGTTTCCTCCCAATATTCAAGAGGGGTCCAACTGGCTAAACTTGCTGCAAAAAATCACTCTCCACTCTCCCAGATCTATCTTCCTTGCAGAGAATCTGCTGTCACAGTCAGGTTTGGAAAAGGGGGCAAGGGTCTCCACATAGTCGGTCTGCCCTGAGGGCCAGGTATGTGTGCCCCTTCCAGCCACCAAAGAAAGAAACCTCCAATTATTCCTGGCTTCCCTATCTGTCCAGTACCCTCCTTGATGACTCAGAGCACCTTCCCATGGAGTTAGACATCTGCTTTTCTCTCACTTAGACACAATTTACCAGGAGTTTTACGTTAGCTTAACATCTCAGCAGTGGGGGAGGGGAGTTTAATAACTTTAGTTACTAGTTCTTCGTGTCTTTGGCCCTCACTCTTCAGGGAGTTGGTAAGCAGTGTCCTGGTTTTCTGTGTCCCAAAGCAGGTCCCAATGGCAGCCTCTAGCTTTTTGTTTATGTTTGTTATTTGTTTTACTGAAAGCTAAGAATTGTATGTCTAACTCATCAGCCATATTCCCACATTCCTCCTTCCAGTGCATTTTCTATGCTCCCCCAACTTGTGATCAAATCTGTAGGCTGCATAATATTCATTTTGTCCTTTTCATTTTTTCTTAGCTTAAACCCAGGGCATTTCTGTTGATTGCATCAAAGACCCCTCATCTCCAAAATATTTGTCATATTTGGCAGCATTACTCTTTACCAAAATTTCATTCCCCAGCATATTTATAGCAATACTCACTTCTTTTCACTTCACTTATGAAGTCACAAAAAAATATAAAATAGCTCATTAGTTTCTGGATGAGAGAGGATGGTAAATACCCCCCCCCCCAAATACAGGGTTCTTCCACCTTGGTAGAATAGTCTTTTGAGGACTCAACTTGCCAGCTAGGTGACAATACCTTGGAGGGCTGGGGAAATGTTTTCCATGAAGCTTTGTATACTCTAAATCAGTATTCATTCTATGGTGATATTTCTCCTTTAGACGGGTTTCCTTTAGATGGGTTTCATGGATCCAGGAATCAAGGGGTGGAAATGGGAGTGGCACCACTCACTTTTAGCCCTAGTGATCTACTAGGAAAGTTTTTGCTTCTTTTCCCTATAACTTTAAGTTTGGCTGGTTTCCAAGGGTTAGTTCCAAAATGAAGAGTGCTTCCACCAGGAAATACTACAATGATTCCATTGATCTGGAAATTAAAACTGTCACCTGTCCACTTTGGTCTTTTCATTCTTCTGAATCTAAAGGGAAAGGAGGGAATTACTGTACTGGCTGAGGTGATTGTTCCTGACTGTCAAGAGTAAATATGACTTCTCCTACACAATGGAGGTAAAGAAGAGTTCACCTGGAAAACAGGAGAGCACCTAGTTCATCTCTTAGTATTACCATGCCCTGTGATTAAAGTCAAAGGAAAACTGCAACACCTCAATTCAGGCAGGACTATTGATGGCTCAGAAACTTCAGGAATGAAGGCTTAAGTCATCCCATCAGGCAAAGAACCATGACCAGCTAAGGTGCTTGCTGAGGGTGAAAAGAAAATGGAATTGGTTGTGAAAGAATGTAGTGATGAAAATAAACTTTGACTATGTAACCTGTTACAGAAATGAGGACTGTAATGGTCTTGAATATGTCTTCCTTACTAGGACTAATAAAGGATTTCAATTGTGTTAGGATACAAGATAAATATGCAAAAATCAGTCAGAATATCATTCATACAAAACACCATTGATTGTACACGATGGATGGATTTATGCTTTATTGATATGTATCTATAAAAATGATTTGTTAAAAAAAGAAAACAATACACAAATGATGGACAGTCAGCTCTCTCTCTCATACTCTTACTAAAAAGCATTCTCCTATTTTGTAAACATAAATATCTATAAATGAGTGCAGATTTCTCCATGGCCATGATCCCTAAAGTATGAATTTTAGTTTTTACAGTTCTGAAATTTCCTAGCCCTGGGAAGTTAAGCTACTTTCTTCCTCTGTGGCACAAGGATGTAATTATTGTAGATTTTGTATATTGTTATGAGGCTCAATGAGTCTCTACATATAAACATTTGAGCAGTGCCTGGCACCTAGACCAAATTTGGGCACTGCCATCATTTTCAATCACCACAGGTGGCTATCTCTTCTCAGTCTATTCTCTCCTGAGTCTTTGTCATAATAAAAATATATACTCTAGTATCTGATAAAACTTATTTTGTGTGCTCTTCTCTTGAATACTCTGTACCATCTTGCTTTTTACCAAGATCACATAAAGTCAGCGACAGATCTTTAATTTCAAAATCACATAGTCATATTTTCAGTCCTAGCCAGGTTGTCATTACTTTGCTATTAAGATAATTATAATGATTAACATGTTATGCTTTATATATCTCAATCTTCATGAAATCCTGCTAAAAACATTTTATTTTTGTCCTTGATGTCATTGGGAAAACTTATATGTTGCAGTGTTAGTTTGTAAATGCCTATTCACGGACTTGTGCAGAAAGGCTATAAATTTGATGACTTTGCTCAAAACATATTCCCAAATGCCAATTCTGGGAATTCTGACCAGTTTGTGAAGATGTCACTTGAGATTCATATTTTCAACCAGTTTGCCACCTGATTCTGATATTCAGCTAATCTGGGATACCGAGGTGATCTTAGTTGATTATGTGACCTTGGTAAACTTTCAAGGATTGAGCTTTTTCATGAATTCCTCAACCTTCTCTCTTCAAGATTTCCTGAAAAAGTACAGCTTTATTTAAATTTTTGTCATGTACTTTCCAGTTTAGCATTTGTTCCAGATTTGTAATTATCACAGAAAGTGTCATCAGTAGCTAAAATTAAAAAAAAAAACATTGTGGTTTTATTGATCTTTTGTTGACATTTTTTACTTCTATCTTCTGCTATGGTCTTAGTTAATGAGATCCTTGTGTAAAGAACAGAGCCCTCTCTCTACTTTGTGGTCAAGTCATAAAGACCTATAATAACCTTCTTTTCCTGTGCCTTTTCCTTATCATATTAGGAAAGCTAACTCTGTCTTGTCTCAGAAGATGTTGGGTGAAATATTTAAAGCCTTTGTCCCTCCATTCTCGTGGGTACTCTTGCCTTGGTCTATGCTGTGTCCACCATGATGCACAAAGATGCCATGAGGAACATTACATAAATAGGTGAAAACATTGGAAATAATAGGTTTGCCAAATGTAAAATATTTGCTGAAGGAGAGGCTTAGGAGTCCTGACATGCAATTAATAGAGGACAATGTAAATTCACATGCTAAAGTAGTTCTGTCATTTAGTTTATGGTGTAAAATGTTGCAATTTTATAGTTTCATACCAGTGTTTATTTCACAAGCAACTTTTTTGGCAGCAATGAAAACAGAAAATAAAACTGAATGCTAAAGGTAAATTAACCAATGGTTTTCTATTTTTTAATGCAGATATTTCTTTTTTTATATACTGTGATGGCTAGGCTAATGTGTCAACTCGGCCAGGTAATTGTGCCCAGCTGTTGGGTCCAGCAAGCCTGGGGCTAATTGCATCTGCATCAATCAGCAAGATTGGATGAAGAATGGATGACGCTGTTATCCATTCAG